>JALDNG010002474.1:0-38128 GCA_024349245.1 Neodontobutis hainanensis | reverse complement strand
CTTGATTTAAACCCCTTAATATTTAAAATCAGCGTTTAAAACTTAATAACAAGACTATTTTTTTGAGTAAGATAATAAAGTTGTAATTGTCTTTAAAGTAGTAAAATAATCTTGCATGAAAATATTGATTTAAGAAAAAATACCTTATTAGTAAAAAAATAAGTATTTTTCAACTTAATTCAAGTTAATAGCTCTTACCAAGATTTTACTTTTTGGGGTGTTGTTTAATTTGTAACTGTGTTTAGTAACTTTAAAGTATTTTAGGACATTAAAGTATTTTAGGACATTATTTGGTTACACCATGAGCAATAACTAACCATGAGCAATGCATACAAAAAATGGTAGAACAGATCTTGATTTGTGTATAAAAAGATGCAGATTTAAATGTGAAGAAAACAAAAGTACAAGTTTTGGACAATTAACAGCACATCAGTGGATCAGCACAAAGACAAAAGAGTAATGTTAGTGTTTTATAATACAATGTGAATAGTAATGTTTTGTTTGATGTGTTAATGGACTATTGCAAGCCATGAACTGCTGGGTACTTGTAGATCATTGTGACAAATAATCTGTTCAGAGTTATAACTGTTATAGTATGCTGTTCTCTAAAAATGTATGGTCGTTTAAGAACATAACCCCAATGGGTGAGTGGTAATGTGAACACACGTGAACTTCTTCAGTATGCAATATGTCGTGCTGGTAACACATGCTCCGTTAATAAAGTTTCATCATATTCACATGTAACAATTGTCGGAATCAACAACATGGTGTCAGAAGACTTCCGAACTCGCCTGTGAGTAAACCAATTAGTAAAAAAAACAAAAAACTGAACAGCTCCTAAAAGTTTTTTCAAGACCGTGCAGTGAATGACAATAGCGGACTGTTTTCGAAGACCAGACCTGCTCACTTTTGATGGAAATATCGCCGACAATTGGCGTATTTTCGAGCAAGAGTATGACATTTTCATTGCCGCCGCGCACTATGATAAACCTGCTAAAACTTTGGCATACATCCTCCTCAATCTCGCAGGACCGGAAGCAATTGAACAGGAGCATTCATTTGTCTATGCAGCGGATGTGCGTGCACCGTGCGAGAACGCCGCGATCTTAACTCCCGCTGATTCCAGGGAAGATCCAGAGTGCCTGAAGAGGAAATTTTGTGAAATATGCAACCCTCAACAAAACAAGACATTGGAAAGGCATAAATTCCACTCAAGAAACCAGAAACAAGGTGAGACTATAAAGGCATTCATCAGTGATCTCAGGATAAAAGCTAAAAGTTGTAATTTTGGAGATTTGACAGACGAGCTGATCTGCGATAGAATAGTATGTGGCATCAACAATGAGAACTTGAGGAAAGCACTATTAAAAGACAGTGTTTTAACTCTAACTAAAGCCATATCACTTTGTCGCATACATGAAATGACTGAAAAGAATAACAAAATGTTGGCTACACAAAAGACTGCAACTAACATTGATGCAATACAGCCATTTTCCAGCAGGAGACGCCGACACAATGCATAAACAAAGAACGGAACATGACTCACCTGCCATAACCAATTGCAGAAATTGTGGAAGTAATCATACAGCAAAGCAAGAGAAATGCTCAGCATTCGGACAACAGTGTCATAACTGCAAGAAAATGAATCACTACAAGAGATGCTGTTAAGCACGTGGTCAGTTCGGTCAGAAAAAATGTGATCACAGGAAAGTGGTGCATGAACTTGAAATATGCAAATCTCCCGACCATGACGACACCTTTTATGTTGATGGCATTGAATTTGACAAGTGTGTCAACACAGTTAACCCTCACATGGCAGAATTGGAGGACGGATTTGTCACTTTACACATAAACAAAACTCCAATTGAGTTGAAAGTCAACACTGGGGCAAAGTGTAATGTAATGTCACAAAAGACTTTTGAAAAAATTGCCAAGAATGAACAGCCAGCAATGCAATCAAAGATACCCAACCTTGTAGCTTATGGTGGAAGTAAAATTGAAGGGGTGTAGTCACACTGCAGTGTGTCCTAAAAGGACAAAATCACTCAATTGCATTCTTTTTGGTGGATCAAGATGTCCAACCATTGTTAGGATTTCGTGCATGCCTTGATATGGGATTTGTTTCAATCAGCCCGGATGTTCATCATGTCAGTACGGAGGGCAGCACGGAGGATATTTTCACTGAGTTCAAAGATTTGTTCACCGAGGAGCTCGGAGAACTTCCAGTCACATCCCTCTAGCAATGCAAAGCCATGTTAAAGCGGAGCTGGACCGCATGCAGAGCCTTGGAGTAACTGCAGTTTCAGAGCCGACAGATTGGGTCTCGTCCATGGTGGTCACACATAAAAAGGACAGAAAAGAAATCAGGCTGTGTATCAACCCTAAAGATCTAAACACTGCCTTAAAGTGACCTCATCACCCTATGCGCAGTGTGGAGGAAGTAGCATCCCAGATGTCAGGAGCAACTGTATTTTCAGTGCTGGACGCAAAGAACTCTTTCTGGCAGATTCGCCTCGACCACAAGTCCTCCCTGATGACTACGTTCAGTACTCTATCTCCGAGATGCCAGCACCCACGGATGACCCCGCCTTACAGAGTTACCTTGGAATTACGAACTATCTGGGGAAATTTATCCCGAACTTCAGCGACATTGCTGCGCCCCTCAGAAAGCTGACACACAAAGAGACAGTATGGTGTTGGTACCAACAGCACCAACAAGCATTTGACACCCTTAAGTCATGTTTATCCACCCCACCTGCCTTATCCTACTATGATGTAAAAGCCAGTCACTCTAACCTGTGATGCGTCATGCTTCGGACTTGGTGCTGCATGCATGCTGGAGGGCAAACCAGTTGCCTATACATCTTGCACACTCACAGATACAGAGACAGGGTATGCTCAGATAGAGAAAGAGCTGTTAGCTGTTGTATTTGCCTGTACGAAGTTCAGAGACTATGTGTATGGGAAACCTACACTCGTTGAGACGGACCATCAGCCCCTTGTGTCCATTTTAAAGAAACCAATCCACACAGCTCCTGCACAACTACAGAGAATGATGCTCAGATTACAGTGCTAAAACATCACTCTGGTGTACAAGAAGGGCAAGCACATCTCGTAGACATCTCACAGATATCTCGCAGACACCTTATCCCGAGCGCCAAACACTGAAATCCGTCCAGAAACTGAGAATGACACATTTGAAGTAATGTACATCAATTACATCTCCACTGCTCGATTGTAGGAACTCAGAAAACAACACAAAGCATACAGCGGAGGACGAGGTGTTGCAGGTTCTCAGCACCACAATTCAACAAGGTTGGCCAATTAAAGAACACAGTGTATTGCCTATGTTGCGTCCGTACTTTCCATACAGCGATGAGCTAGCTGTGGAAAATGGAATAGTGATGAAAGGTCTCAAGACAGTCATTCCTCGTTCATTGCAGAGAGAATACACTGCCATAGTCCACCGAGAACACCCTGGTCTGGATGCGACCAAGCACAGAGCAAGAAGTATAATTTTCTGGCCAATGATGACGGCTGATATTACAGCAGAACTTGTCTTAAGCTCAGTCTGCAACAGCACAAAGCCAACAGAAAGAACCACTAAAACCATACCCAGTCCCAAATCTGCCTTGGTCTACCGTTGGAACAGATATGTATGAGTGGCGCAGGCAAAATTATCTAGTGCTTGTGGACTCATATTCAGGATTGTATGAGGTTGACCTTCTAAGTGATACAACGTCCTCAGCTGTAATCACGAAACTAAAGAGACATTTCTCTGTGCACGGGACACCGCACACACTTATTTCTGATAACGCTAGACAGTACACGAGCCAGCAATTCAGAGACTTCGCCAAACAGTGAGACTTCACTCATGTCACCAGTAGTCCAGAATTCCCACAGTCAAATGAGCTGGCAGAGAGAGCCGTTCGTAGTGCAAAGCAGCTCATGGAGAAATGTCACAGAGATGGCACGGATGTATTCCTCACCCTCCTGAACATGAGGAACATTCCCCGTGATCCAACACTGGGTTCCCCTGCACAACGCCTATTGTCACGACAGACTAGGTCAGCCATCTCTGTTAGTTCTAGACTGTTGGAACCAGCCCCCAAACATGCCCAGCAGGTCTCCGCACAGCTGCATAACAAGAGGATGATCCAAAAGCGATACTATGACAAGTCGCCAACTGCAGCCACTGATAGAGGGACAAGTTGTCAGAATGCAGACCCCAAAAGGCACCTTTGGCACGGTAAAAGAGGTGAAAAAGGAGCCTCGCTCATACACTTTCCAATGTAATGGAGGAACATACAGGAGGAAGCAACGACATATCCTTCCTGTTGCAGAGCCCCCTCCATCACAACACACCCATGAGAACATTGACTCTCAAAACACCACTGCACACCAGAGGACTTTACTGCCCATACACTTCACTCATCACAAACACACATTCCACAACCAGAATCCACAGCTATAACATGTCAAAGCACACATCACAGTCTCCTATTGAGAACAGTAATGCACCTTACAGAACACGTTCTGGTCGCATATGCAAGCCGAATCCAAGATACAAGTAGTGAGTTCCAATAATAAGAGATTCAATGACACTTTGGATCTTATTTTGAATGTCTGCTAAATGTATTATATTAAATTACATATTGTCATTTTATGTTGGTTGACGTGTTTCTTCATGTATACCGAGATTTGTATCTGTTATTATTTAGTTGTCAACTGTAATGCACATAATGTTGAAACAAAAGTCATTTGTAAATTTCGGTTGTGATCAAGTTAACCCCAGTACTAACCATTGTTAAATATGTTCACTTAAGAAGTTTCAGCTGAAGAAAGGTGATGTAGATCATTGTGACAAATAATCTGTTCAGAGTTATAACTGTTATAGTATGCTGTTCTCTAAAAGTGTATGGTCCTTTAAGAACGTCATAACCCCATGGGTGCGTGGTACTGTGAACACACGTGAACTTCTTCAGTATGCAATGTGTCGTGCTGGTAACACATGCTCCGTTAATAAAGTTTCATCATATTCACATGTAACAATTGTCGTGATGATTAACGGAATCAACAGTACTGATCTTTCTTCTGACTCGTTAAGTGGTGCCTTGTGCTCAAGAGATTGTTTATTCCTGGGGTTTCTTTAGATGTATTTATGCATTACATGGATTTTAACAAATAAACATTGTTTTTGTGCTTTTGTTTTGACAGACCACAACAAGATCATTGAAGTTGCCAAGCTCGGCACAGAAGTGGCCATTCTATGTAAGTCATGTCTGAAAACTATGAGTTTTATACTGTGAATTTGAACATTTAATAAAAAGGAAAGGGCACGTCTTGCTCAGCTTTTATGGTCTTTGCAAACTCCTAACTCTAAGGCTAGTGATGACACTGCTCATAATCAACAGATTTTTACTTGTAAAAACAAAGCCACTAAAGATAAGGACTTTGACAATCATGATGTGGTGGTGTCAGAAGACTCTGTTAATTTAGATGATTATGATGCAGTGATGTTGGAAGACTTTGTAAGTGATTCAGAGAATAGTGATGACTATTTCGAGGAAAGTCCTAGAGGAAGCTTTTAGAAACGCTCTAACTGACTGGGCCATAGACTTCAGAATCACAATGGTTGCATTAACAGCTCTTCTGTTAGTTTTATGCGTAGTATGGATCCCAGCCTTGAAAAGATCAGAGCAGTCAGGCTTTATTTTCAGAGGAAAGGAACTACTCCTAAAAATTAGTTCTAATAATATAATAATAATCTTTATTTTTTAAAATAGTGGAGTGCAAAGTGCAAAGTGCTCTGTAGTTTGTGATGCCCCTGCTCGTTCATATGTTAAGGGGGTTAAGTGTCATACAGATTATTCGTCATGTGGTAAATGTGTACAGTCTGTTGTCTACATACAAAAGCGCATGACTTTTTCTGAAACTAATGCTGCCCTAAGAACAAATAAAACATTCAGAAGCATGTGTGATGTGTTGTGGGCAAAAACTGACCTCTCAGTCTTTGGCACAATCGGATGGAATAATTCATGATGAACGCACCAACATTTCAATGCCATAGAGTCTATTGTTCACAACCAACACAATAAACAACCCGAGTAGACACACCTGCTCTACTGATGATTACACATTAGAACCAAGCTTTTATACAGTTTATATCTATTTCGTTAGGGCTTTGAGAACCCCCCCCCCCTCATCGGCATCTTCTTCCTTTGAAACCTGGTTTCTCCAGACAAAGACTCTCTGTCCTGTCGAATAAATTTTCCCTGTGTGTGTTTGCACAACCACCTTATTATGATTTAAACCATACATTTTGACATCATGTTTTCTCTTTTACCTTCCCATGGTCCTAGCTGTGTTATCATAACATATTCTCATCCATGGATAACTATAAATCCTAAGATAAGTAACATAAACCCCCCAGAAGTGAATAATTACCTTAGCACACAAAAACAAACCCTTCACATAGAAATATTACACCACAGATGAAGACCACCACATAACTAGATCTCCATTTACTGAACTAGATATATACATGGTATCATGTTTCCCTCATGATTATATGCATTTAGTCTGTCTTGGTGTGATGCGAAGGTTATTAGATCTAAACCTGTGTTCTGTAATGTGTGAATATGCAAAGGTATTACTAGTGGCTTTTGTTGAGCACCTTTTGAAGCTCTATGGCAAGAAATATGTGGTATATAATGTTCATGGCCTTGTTCACTTAGCTGATGATGTGAAATGCCATGGTCCACTTGACAACATTTCTGCATTTCCATTTGAGAAATATTTAGGGTAGTTAAAAAGATTGGTCCGACAATCATGTCATCCTGTTGCCCAGATTGTACGCAGGATATCTGTAATATCTAGTGGTGGTTCTAAGATCAACCCTTCCAAAAGTTATGTGTGAAAATAGCATTGTTATGGTCCTATTTTGCAGTTTGTTAATGGAGAAATGAGACAGTATAAAGAAATATTTTCTCCTGATTTTTGCCTAAAAATTTCAAAAGGTGATAACTGTGTCAGAATTGATTCCAATATTAGGTTAGTACAGAACATCTATATTCAGAACAATGATGCTTACATTGTATATGCTGAGTTTTAGTCCGTCCGTAGATTTTATGACTAGTCAATTGATTCTTGTATGCTTGGAGCTTATCTCGCATCTGATCTTTTTAAAGAATTTAAATGTGCCAAAATTGATGAGACACTTAAAAAATATGTCATACTTCCTTTTCAAAACAAGTTTGCCTGTCTACCTTTACTGCATTTAAATTGACATCAACAGCAGTTTAAGTGTGTGGTCTTAGGTTTGTAATGTAGCATAGATATATTTAAACATAATTCACCAAAATCCCACATTCAGGCTGGTGGAGTGTAACATAACAGTATTTTTTAAAATAGATGGATTAATGTGCAATTCTGGGAGTGCTACATACATGTGAGTGGGCCTGTACAAACCACCGGTAACACTTTCTCTCTCTGTGAAGTAGTTACCTAGTTCTACACACACTGTTGTGTACATAATCATACAAAATACTCTTACAAATACTCTTACATATGTTTGTTTACATGCTCTTTACGTGCACTAAAATAAATCATCTTGCACTGTTTCCAAGCCAGGTGATTACCTTAAATGTTACTCTTATAAAGATATGTGAACATATTTGTTTATTTTTATGTAAAAGCATTTCTTAATTTTTATAACGCATATTTTTATTGATTATTTTTATGTATAGGTAAAATGTCTAAAATGGAACAAATTGCTCTCTTTTTTGTTTTGTTTTTTAAAGATTTCCTTGGAAAATGTTCCATATTGTGGAGTTCATCGAATCATCTGAAGTGGAATTTGTGCCATCTTAATGGGTGCTTGGCCGACTTACAAATCTGTGGCTAAGATCCAGAAGGCTGTAACACTCCATGAATCTCCTAATCGTACTTGGTCTTCCTTCAGGGTTCGGATTATTCACACCACAGGTACTAACATATTCAGAAAACTGACTATTTCATGACTGATACATTTTTAGGAAAGTTAGCAACAATGTATGTTTTATAGAAACGTATCAGGAAGCTCGGCACAAACTTCCACAAGCAACTGTGATGTCTGATTTGCAGACAGAAGATGATGATGATCGTCCAGCATACACAGGTTTGTTTGCATTTTAAGCATTTAATTTTACTGCAGTGTAGGTAACCCCAAAATGAAGTCTATTAGCAACAACATAATGAGGGAATAGATAATTACTGATTTTTTTATTTTGGGTTAACCGTCTTGTATGTAAATTGTACATATATTGCGCTGATACATTATAATGTGCAAGTTTTTCTAAGGCATTGTTTTAACATTGTTTTTTCTTCATGTATACAATTAGGGGAAATAAAATAAACCACCTTAGTGAGGATGATGAAGAGAATTAATTTGCAAGCAAGAGACTGGAAAAAACATTCAGAATTGAGGACCACTCAGAAGTTTTTGCAGCACCCCAAATACAGTCACCTTCACGGACTATGGTAGAACCTCTGAGAACTCCATCCAGACACAAGATGGTATTAAAAGTCCTACCACCTCTAGGAATAATTTACGCCCATGTACCAGTGCAGTTGGAGATGGAGACACAACATGTTGCAGTTCATCATGTGTTTGTAAGTATGAACTTCATCTTTTTAAAGGCCTAATTTAACTAGGCATTTAATAGTCAACCGACTACCTACCAAAACACTACAAAAATAAACAAAAACAAGCTTCAAGTGCATGTATTCATATTTTTATTTGTTTTTTGCAGCCCTGCTGCCTGAAGTTTTAAAAGCACAAGAGGTCATCAAACAACAACTTGCCATCATTCTGAAGAATCAGCAGAAACACAAGAGTGCTCAGTCGCAGACTGATGAACTTCAGACATCACCACATTCAACCTCTCTTTGTCAGATTTATCTGATCTGGAAAAGTATGGTGTAAGATCACTATCAAAAAGATGTATGCACAACTTTAAGCATTCGTATTCGTATTTTTTAACATTTAAGCATTCGTATTTTTAAACATTTAAGCATTTGTATTCGTATTTTTAAACATTTGTGTGTAAATTAACTTGACTGTAAACATTTACGAGTACAACTCTGCTTTCTACGACTACGAATTCTTCACTATGAACACGAATTCAGTGTTGCCAACTATTTTCAAAGGAAAGTAGCTAAAGCCTAGCAAAAAAGTCGCTAAATGTCGCTAGATGACGTCATGCGTAAATTTGCATATTTGCGACGCCATTACGTCATCGCGTAATTATAAAAAATTGCATACTTTCTTGCGTTCTCCCTGTCTAATGTGCTTTATTGACAAATTTGTGCTCACATAGTTTCTTCTACTGTATTTTATTATGATTAGCCGACTGTCCCAAAAAAGCTCTTCTCATTTCTCAACTCCATTAGGTGATAAGCACAGAGAAGAATGGAAATTAAATCAAATCAATCAAATCAGTAAGTAAAGTAGCTATTGGCTGTCCTATAAGTTGCTAAATGACACCATCGCCTCACTTGCACATTGACCATGTGCATTGTGCATGTGATTGTTATGAACGCTGTCGGAGAGAAAGGAATAAAGTTGCTGAAGAGAAAAAAGGTGAGTAAAAACACACGGGATCCACCAGCCGCGGCTTGCCAAGTTGCCGCGCATGCGCGATTCATTTTCATTCTGGACGTACCAACCATATGTGAACAACTCCTGCTCTGACTGCAGGAGGGAGGGGCTGCTGCGCGGAGACCGGGCTGCCTGTGAGTGCTCTGGGATAAAGGTGGGGCCCGCGGCAGCACCCGCTGCTCATTGAGAAGAGTAAGAATGAAGTGTGTTTTCACTTCAGAGAGTCGCCAAAAGTCTCCAATATCTCCAGAAAAAGTCGCTAGATTTGTCGCTAGTCGCTTTTTTGAAAATTTGTCACTAGAGGGGTCTGAAAACTCGCTAAATATAGCGACAAAGTCGCTAAGTTGGCAACACTGCACAAATTCAAGTTTACGGGTACGAGTAAAAAAACAGTTGAAATGACGTCACTGCCGTCCCAAGGCAGGTAATCAAACCTCGAGTCCATCTAACGCGTATGCGTCAAAGGTGAAAGATGGCTAACAACAGACCTGAGGCTGCAAGTCTAGGCTCAGGCATCACAGGTAAAATAAATAACGTGTTTATTCAACATTTTTATACTTTTACTAGATTTTACTATTTTGATAGCACTTTATATGATATACATTCCTGCAACTCATAGACGTTATTGCTTTGGCTAGTGCTAGACGATTGAAGCGTTGATGAAGTGCTCTGTGTGAAAGTAACTTTATAGTCAGTGATGTTAGAACTTGACCTGTTCCACCGATTGACTCTGCATGAACTGCAATAAACTTAACTGCTATCTTGTTTAGCAATGTCGATCAGAGCAGTAATGACAACTGAGTAAGTAACGTTAATTGCTTTGGATTGCAAAATAAAGATAACGTTAACTTAGCTACGCCTATTTGTTTGCAAACGTACTTCAGTTGTAATGTCTTGAATGTTAACCAACATCTTCAGGAGGACCAAATGCCAGTGACGTCATTTCAACTGTTTTTTTACTTGTACCCGTAAACTTGAATTTGTGTTCATAGTGAAGAATTCGTAGTCGTAGAAAGCAGAGTTGTACTCGTAAATGTTTACAGTCAAGTTAATTTACGCACAAATGTTTAAAAATACGAATACAAATGCTTAAATGTTTAAAAATACAAATACGAATGCTTAAAGTTGTGCATACATCTTTTTGATAGTAATCTTACACCATAGAAAGGCTTGAAAATCCAATAAAGGATCAGCCAGAACAAATGAAGAAGTTAGTTAAGTTGAAGTCCTTGCATTATTCACACAGTTTGACGTGTCTTGTATGAATTATAATCACATTGATACTCTGTTACTGTTGTATAGTTATTTTGCCTGTAATACAGTTTAATGTTTTTTTTTTATTATCTCTTCCCCAGAACTATTGGTGGGTTTTCCACTAAAGAAGCTGTGTGGCGTATCCTGGGAAAGCTTTTGACATACTCCTTGGCTAAAATAATTAACTGGAGTGGTGCAAACCAAAAAGTGGAATTTCATACATTGGCCCTCTGGACTATTGTAGTCAGTAAGTTGATTTTATATACATTCCAGTACATAGAGGCTACATCTGTCGTGTAAGATTACTTTCATATATATATATATATCATATAAATATATATATATATCACCTACCTTCCGGTTGAAGGACGTAGAGCAGAGCAATGGTATAAATAAGTGTTTAAGATGTTTCATATTTTTATATATTTTTATATTCAAGTAGCCATTTTAAGATGTTTCTTTGCTTGTGCATTTTATAAAAAACATTTTTATTCAAGTTTATTTGAACTTGTGCTGTGTCATTTAGTCATTTACTTAAAAGTATGCCTTTATACCTGTGCACTTTGATTATTTTTTTTGGTTGTATTTTAAATTGTTTCTTGGTGCAATTTTCTAAATACATATTTTTTTTTTTTCATAATTCTAGTCTTTGTTGTTATTTCATTTGCAACAATATTAGGATTAAAACATTTTTAAAGTATGTTTGCATTTTCTTAAAAAGTTTTATTATACGCTAAACGTTTTGTATTACATTATCCATTTGCTGTCATTTAAACACACAAGTAGTATATAGTCTATTCAAGAAACATCAATACATTGATTTCATAAACAACATTTCATAAAAACACGGCTTGATTGCGGCAGCGTCGGCATGTTAACTATTGCTGCATCTGGCCCAATTGATTCGGGCCGAATCGGGCAGTGAGTAAACACAAGCACGCCCAAGTGTGGCAGATGGAGGCGGGCCGACGGGTAAGACGGGCGAGAATCAAACCGGAACTGGCCCGAGTGTATTTTGCTATCTGGGGTGTGGACATTTACATTTACATTATATTTATTAATTTAGCTGACACTTTTATCCAGAGCGACTTACATTAAGCTTCAATTCACCAGTGTTACTGGGGTGAGCGGGAATCGGGCCACCAACCTTTAGGTAGAGGGACAAACCGCTCTACCACTAAGCCACTGAGTTTAAGGACATGGCCCTAAACATTGTCACTGGAGCTGATTATTGCAGACCTTCTAAACTCAGGCCATGTCCACACGGAGACAAGCGTTTCAACAAAGGTTTTTTTTTATCATTTGGGAGTTTTATGTATTTCTGTGGCAGTGTTACAGCGTCACTAACAGGATTGGCTTTTAATACCACAGCGTTTTCGGAGTGGACACACACATTTTTTTGAAATGGTGCCATGTTTATGGAAGACGTTTCTAAAACAATACACAGTCAGAGCCAGGGTGTAGACATTTGTCAGAAATGTTAGTAAACTCAAAAAGTATTATGCTCCATTGAAGAGAAAAATATAGGCTATATTACAGTTTTGAGTTGAGTTGAGCTTTGAGTTCTAAAGAGAGAGGAAGAAAACAAAAAGGGTGGTGGTGTATGTGCCTTTCTTAGGGATAATATTTTTATCCAGAAACTTGGGGAGTTTTCATCATTTGAGTATGTGTCATTCAAAATGGACTTGAGGTTTTCTCCATCTATTTATATGTATTTCTTTACAAACCACCCCAACAATGTCATGATTTTATTTACGAGTTACTGAAATGCTTTCGGTTATCTGCACAGAACATGAACAAATAGTCATATCAGGTGATTTTAATGTGCATGTGGATAATTTTTGTGACAGGAATGCCAAATAACTTTCTACTATTCTTTATACTTTTGGTCTTTGTCAGCATGTTAATGAGCCGACCCATAACAGAGGTCACACTCTGGACCTGGTCATTACAAAAGGTGTTCATATTTCAGATGTCACTGTTATTGATGTTGCTCTGTCTGATCATTCTTGTGTCTTTTTCCATCTGTCCATAATCCCAAAACTTGCTGCTGGACCTACAGTTGTTCAGAAGAGGCACATTAATGATAACACCAGGACACAGTTTATGGAGACAATCAGGTTTGAAAATCCCTCAAGTCAAGTTGATGATTTATTCAATTGTTATACTTCAGGTGTTTTAAATGTTATGGACGCCATTGCTCCTGTTAAGGTTAAAGTGATGAGGAAGAGGCAGAAGGTTTTGCTCCTTCTGTCAGGGCACGGAATAGGGAATCCCGAAAAGCCCAAAGAAAATGGCGTAAATTGAAACTCTTAATTCAATATGAGGTATACAAAGAAAATCTGCATGTTTTCAATCAAACTTTGCAAAAAGCAAGAGAAATATTCTTCTCAGAGCTCATCAACAACAGCAGTAACAACTCGCGTGTCCTGTTTACTACAGTGAACAGATTAACAAACCCTCCAGCTCCATTTCCTCCAGAATTAGTTTCCACCACTAAATGCAATGAGTTTGCATTGTTTTTCAACAACAAGGTTCAAGGCATTAAACATGCTACAGTCCAAAGGGCATAAAACAACACTGCAGCCATCAGGAGACACTTGGTTGGGTTAACACAGATGAAAGAACTACAAAGCTGATCATGGAACTCCGGCCTAGGGTGTCCTGGTTTGGTGTATTATTTTTGATGTTATGCGTTTATGTCTGTGTACTTATTTAGTTATTCATTTATTATGAGTTTATGTTATGTGTTTTATGGTTTATACTTATGCATGGGTTATAATCAAGTAAGGAATATTAATACATCAACCCGAAGGCGCAGGGAAGCGACCCTCTCGTTCACCGGGGTAAACTCCAACACATGGCGGCTGAGCCGGGGGGCAATGAGCGAGCCCACACAAGCCCACCGCCTCTCACCGCAGGCAACTCCAGATTAGTGGATTAGTCCAGCCTCTCTCGAGGAGTTAGATTCCAACTTCCTGCACAAGCTCAGGCTCCTTCCCCGCCAGCTTGGTGATATTTCATGTCCCTAGCGCCAGATTCTGTGTCCTGGAATTGGGTCGCCGAGGCCCCGCCGATTGCCACCCAATTCACATTGCACCGGCCCCTTACGATTCATCCTGCAGGTGGTGAGCCCACAGGAGGTCGGCCCCACATTTCTCCTTTGGGCTGAGCCTGGCTGGGGGCCTCCGGTTGTGCTATACATGTGCTGACATAATGGTCCATGATTTTTTAGGGTTCTTTTTCAAACGTAGTTTAATAATACTAAACTCTCAGTTAAGGGTCATAAGAGATTTTTAAATCTGAGCTTTATTGTATTATAGAAAGATGTAGTTCAGAGTTAGATCAGTTAGTTCTGTTAGTTCAAAGTTAAAGGTCTGTTAAAGGTTAGGCTTAGTAATAACTATCAAGCTGCAAAAGAAGTCTGAGGAAAACACAACAACTATCAAACTATCATGAAACAACTATGTTTCAGAGAAATCTTTCTCTCCACACCAGTCATGTTCTGTAGCAGACACTGTTAAAGAGATATATTTCAGAAGGATGTGAGCGTTAGTCTGGGTCCGTCTTCAGTTTGGTCCACAAAGACCCAGCAGCACCTTTTGATAGTGGCCCGTTGTGTCTTTCTGCAAATCACAAATAAACAAATGTATTAGTCAGTCACTCCAACATTCAAGTCTAGATCTATGCAAACATGTAGCCTTTCTGAGATACACGTTCAATGCAAAACCTTTAAGATATGACTTATCTAATGCACCGTAGCATTGTCTAACTATAAACACCCTCATTAACTAAAAATCATAGACCAAAAAGATTTAAACTGAAGTCAAAAACTTATTATGCCTAACCCTTTTAACATTTAAATAAAAGCATTATAAATAAAAGTGTTATACATCGCAACAAAACAGCAAAACAATTACAATAAATTCTATTCACTAAACAGAAGAGAAAACAATAAAAACAAAACGGATACTAATATATGTACTATACTATTTAATCTTTTATTACTGTTCGGTCCCTGTACTTATTCTACAATCCCAATTTACCTCCCTCAAAAATTATAGCGATTATACCTTTTTTTATATATATTAATTTTTTAATTGTTGCAAACTTACATACTTACTTACCCTCTTCATATTACTGTTCAGTGAATTCTATAGTATCACACATTTCTGGTAACACAACGTTCTTTAGTATAGTACAAACACACTGTACCTTTTAAATTATGCTCTCCATAAATTGTACCCCCCTTCTGTATTTGCAAAAACATTTGGGATGTTGCTATGGAGTTGGTTGCTTTTAGCTTTATAAATAATTTACACATAAGATATAGTGCACCTGTGTGCTCCAGCCACCACTCTTATATATTACCCTGTGTTCCTGCCTCTTCTGAAAGTACTTGTTCACCACAGCCATCTCCATACTTTAAGCAAACTCTACCAACCTCTGTTCTCCTGGGTTCCTTTCCTGAAGACAAAACCTGCCCATCGCTTCCTCATCCCCACTACTCCCTTCACCAACATGTCCATTAAAGTCTTCCCCTATCACCACTCCCTCTGCATCACTTCCTCAAACTCGCTCTAGAATCTGTCTTTCTCCTCTTGTTCACAACCTACTTGTGGAGCAGAACCACTAACAAGGTTTAACATCACATCTTCAATTTCCAGCTTCAGACTCATCAACCTTTCTGACATTCTCTTTACCTCCAGAACATTCTTCACAAACTTCTTCTGCAGGATCAGTACTACTCCATTTCTCTTTCTGTCCACACCATGATAGAACAGTTTATTCCCTGCTCCAATGCTTCAACACTTGCTATCTTTCCACCTGGTCTCCTGGACAAACATAATGTCGACTTTCCTCCTCTGCATCATATCTACCAGCTCTCAAAGTCCATACTTTCAGTCCTAAACTTCTCCCTTTCCTATCCTTTCTCTGCTTACGGACACGCCTTCATCCTCTCCTCCTTCGACTGACAGTAGCCCAATTTCCACCAGTGCCCTGTAGGTCAACAGCACCGATGTCGTCACCGTGTTGTTTATCCGGGCACTGACCGATCTAGTATGGAAGTCATGTTAGTGATTTGCATATTGGATCCTGACACAAACCTCTCTATTAATCCGGGTTTGCCTAACTTTACAGCAGTATTGTGCTATATCTTGTGATTGTATCTAAATACAGTAAATATAGGTAAATAGTTGCCTATATCCATCATTAAAATTCCAGTCATTACAATTTCCTCATTTATATTTGTGAAGATGTTGCCTATTGTAGAAGCTTTAGGATGTAATTATGGTTGGTTTAGTTATTAATGGAAAAAGACACAAACTATTCATGAAATTAATTAAATCAATCTCTCTGTTAAAATCCCCACATATTATCTGCATCTTATTGTTAATATTATCATTTCTATAATTTTTCCATTAAATGTTCCAACACAGGAGCCTGGTGCTCTGTAAACACAACTGATTAAGATGTTCTTTGTTGTTTCAGATATGATTTCTACTGACACAATTTTTTATCACATTCTCTATTATTCTCATTTCCTTTACTTTTTGTTGTCAAATTTGAATTTATGTATAAAGAAACACCTTTTTGTTTGCTCTATTTATAAACCAAAGCTCATATCCAATCCATTTGAACTCCATGATGTCATCCTTAAACCATGTTTCTGTGACTGCTTTTATACTACATTTCTTCTTACACTCACCAAGTTAGTCTTTTGTTTTTGATATTGTGGGGCAAAAAAGTATTTATTCAGCCACCAATTGTGCAAGTTCTCCCACTTAAAAAGATTAGATCATAGGTACACTATAACTTTAAGAGACAGAATGGGGGAAAGAATCCAGAAAATTACATTGTAGGATTTCATCAATTAATTGGTAAATTCCACTTGTTACCTGGGGGACAGTGGTTCAGTGGTAGAGTGGTCATCCTTCTACCGGAAGGTAGGTGGTTCGATTCCCACTCTCCCCAAAGTTTATACTGTCATTGTGTCCTTGGGCAAGACACTTAACCCACCTTGCCTCCAGTGACTGTAACACTGGTGATTAGAACAATGGAAGTCGCTTTGGATAAAAGCGTCTGCCAAATGAATAAATGTAAATGTATTAATGGCACCTGTTTGAACTCTTTATCAGTATAAAAGACATCTGTCCACAACCTCAAACAGTCAGACTACAATCTCTACATCTACATCTTAACTTTTTGGTAAAAATTCAACTTGTTATGTTTGAGGAGAAAGAACGCTGAGTTGCATTAAAAGAACACCATACCTACTGTGAAGCATGGGGTTGGAAACATCATGCTTTGGGGCTGTTTTTGATTAAAGACACGAAGGACGACTTATTCGTGTAAAGGAAAGGATAAATGGGGCCATGTATCATGAGATTTTGTAAAAACCTCTTTCCATCAGCAAGGGCATTGAAGATGAAACATTGCTGGGTCTTTCAGCATGACAATGATCCCAAACAAAAACTTTTTGTAAGAAGCATTTCAAGGTCCTGGGGTGGCCTAGCCAGTCTCCAGATCTCAACCCCATAGAAAATCTTTGGAGAGTTAAAAATCCATGTTTCCCAGCGACAGCTCCAAAACATTACTGCTCTAGAGAAGATCTGTATGGAGGAATGGGCCAAACAGCCAATAACAGCTAGTAGGCACTTACTTGCTTTACCAGAGTTACAGCTGACACCACTGGAGGCAAGGTGGGTTAAGTGTCTTGCCCAAGGACATAGCGACAGTATGAACTGTGGGGGTGAGCGGGATGTTATGATGTTTTTCAATGTTTCGAGCGGGAATTGAACCACCCACCCGCTGGTTGAAGGATGGCTGCTCTTTATAAAAAATAAGATTTTCTGGATTTTTTGTCTCTGAGCTCCAGCGTTTTTGCATTTATTAATGTCATTTATGTTTCTGATTTACACAGCACTTGATCCTTCTCTTACTCTTATCTATATTCTGAAGTTTCAAACCCATGTTGCAACAAAATGATTTTGTTTTCTTAGTAAACTTTCTTAGTAAACTTGCCTCCTCCTTGAACCGCCCCCTTATTGTGGTGGAGGGGTTTGAGTGCCCGGATGATCATAGGAGCTATGTTGTCGGGGGCTTTATGCCCCTGGTAGGGTCTCCCAAGGCAAACAGGTCCTAGGTGATGGGCCAGACCAAGAGCGGTTCAGAACCCTTTATGGACGTTTTAATATGTTACGTCGCCCGGTATGGCGCAACCGGGGCCCCACCCTGGAGCCAGGCCCGGGTTGGGGCTCATATGCGAGCGCCTGGTGGCCGGGTCTTTCCCCACGGGGCCCGGCCGAGCTCAGCCCGAAAGAGCGATGTGGGACCGACCTCCCGTGGGCCCACCACCTGCAGGAGGAACCGTAAGGGGCCGGTGTGTTTTGGAGTTCACCCGGTGAGCGAGAGGGTCGCTTCCCTGCGCCGGGTCGGGGATAGGTCTTTTACTGTTGTTTGTGTTTACGGGCCAAATGGCAGTGCAGAGTACCCGGCCTTCTTGGAGTCTCTGGGAGGGGTGCTGGAAAGAAACCGGGGGACTCCATCGTTCTACTGGGGGACTTCAACGCTCACGTGGGTAGCGACAGTGACACCTGGAGGGGCGTGATTGGGAGGAACGGCCCCCCTGATCTGAACCTGAGTGGTGTTCTGTTATTGGACTTCTGTGCTAGCAACAGTTTGTCCATAACGAACGCAATGTTCAAGCATAAGGGTGTCCATCAGTGCACGTGGCACCAGGACACCCTAGGCCGGAGGTCGATGATCGACTTTGTAGTTGTTTCATCTGACCTCCGACCGTATGTCTTGGACACTCGGGTGAAGAGAGGGGCGGAGCTGTCAACTGATCACCACCTGGTGATGAGTTGGATCCGATGGTGGGGGAGAAGGCGGGACAGACTTGGCAGACCCAAATGTACTGTGAGGGTCTGTTGGGAACGTTTGGCCGAGTCCCCTGTCAGAGAGATCGTCAACTCCCACCTCCGACAGAGCTTCGACCAGATTCCGAGGAGACTGGAGACATTGAGTCCGAGTGGACCATGTTCTCCACCTCCATTGTCGAAGCAGCCACTCGAAGCTGTGGCCGCAAAGTCTCGGAGGGGAAGCAGTGCCCTGACAACACTGTTTACAATGGAGGTGGGAATCTGCTGACCTCAACTGGGGATATTGTTGGACGGTGGAAGGAATACTTGAGGATCTCCTCAACCCCACCGTCACGTCTTCCACTGAGGAAGCAGAGGCCGAGGGCTCAGAGGTGGACTCGTCCATCACTCAGGCTGAAGTCACTGAGGTAGTTGGGAAGCTCCTCGGTGGCAAGGCACCGGGGGTGGATGAGATACGCCCTGAGTACCTCAAGTCTCTGGATGTTGTGGGGTTGTCTTGGTTGACATGCCTCTGCAACATCGCGTGGCGTTTGGGGACAGTACCTCTGGACTGGCAGACCGGGGTGGTGGTCCCTCTTTTTAAGAAGGGGGACCGGAGGGTGTGTTCCAACTACAGAGGGATCACACTCCTCAGCCTCCCCAGGAAAATCTATGCTAGGGTACTGGAGAGGAGAATGCGGCCGATAGTCGAACCTCAGATCCAGGAGGAACAATGCGGTTTTCGTCCCGGTCGTGGAACACTGGACCAGCTCTATACCTCTATACCCTCTATAAAAGGGTGCTGGAGGGTTTATGGGAGTTTGCCCAACCAGTCCACATGTGCTTTGTGGATCTGGATAAGGCATTCGACTGTGTCCCTCGTGGTGCCCTGTGGGGGGTGCTCTGGGAGTATGGGGTCCGGGGCCCTTTGCTAAGGGCTATCCGGTCCCTGTGCGACCGAGCAGGAGCTTGGTTCGCATTGCCGGCAGTAAGTCAGACCTGTTCCCGGTGAATGTTGGACTCCGGCAGAGCTGCCCTTTGTCACCGGTCCTGTTCATTATCTTTATGGACAGGATTTCTAGGCGCAGCCAGGGGCCGGAGGGAGTCTGGTTTGAAGACCACAGGATTTCATCTCTGCTTTTTGCAGATGATGTTGTCCTGTTGGCTCCATCAAGCCAGCACCTTCAATGTTCACTGGGACGGTTTGCAGCCGAGTGTGAAGCGGCTGGGATGAGGATCAGCACCTCCAAGTCTGAGACCATGGTTCTCAGTCGGAAAAGGGTGGCTTGCCCCCTCCAGGTTGGTGGAGAGCTCCTGCCTCAAGTGGAGGAGTTTAAGTATCTCGGGGTCTTGTTCACGAGCGAGGGAAGGAAGGAGCGTGAGATCGACAGACGGATCGGTGCAGCTTCTGCAGTAATGCGGTCGACGTACCGGTCTGTCGTGGTGAAGAAGGAGCTGAGCTGTAAGGCAAAGCTCTCGATTTACCAGTCGATCTATGTTCCTACTCTCACCTATGGTCATGAAGTTTGGGTCATGACCGAAAGAACAAGATCCCGGATACAGGCGGCCGAAATGAGCTTTCTCCGCAGAGTGGCGGGGCGCTCCGTTAAAGATAGGGTGAGGAGCTCGGTCACTCGGGAGGAGCTCAAAGTAGAGCCGCTGCTCCTTCACATCGAGAGGAGTCAGCTGAGGTGGCTCGGGCATCTGTTTCGGATGCCTCCCGGACGCCTCCCTAGGGAGGTGTTCCGTGCATGTCCCACCGGGAGGAAACCTCGGGGAAGACCTAGGACACGCTGGAAGGGACTATGTCTCTTGGCTGGCCTGGGAACGCCTCGGTATCCCCCCGGAAGAGCTGGAGGAAGTGTCTGGGGAGTGGGATGTCTGGGTGTCTCTGCTTAGACTGCTGCCCCCTTGACCCGGCCCCGGATAAGCGGTAGAAGATGGATGGATGGATAGTAAACTTGCTTTTCTTGCAAAGTCTGCATTTCTTTTTGTCCAGTGCTCATTTACATTTTAAACTTTTACTTTTAACTAACTCTGAAAGGAACTGACTATCTACAAAAAAAATGAAAGCATTGGTGCCCCTGATGTTAAATGTTAAATGTCATTGTCAAACTAAAACCAAGACTGATCTCTTTTAAAGCACTGTGCTGATGTTTAGAGGCAGTGTGATGAACTGTAGTTACCATGATGTCCTCTTGCAGATGTCGGTTGTACATGGCGTAATACTCCTCCACAATCTTTTTCAGATCCATCTCAGAACGACTCACCAAAACCCGGATCAGTGTCTTGTCATGTGTACCGAGGCCCTACAATTGCAAACCTGCATTTTGACTTCAGCTGGAGCTATAGTAAACTTTACACACGCAACTCATTAAATGCAGGACACATACCTTCATAGCATTGTGCAGTTTTTCAGCGAAGAAAGCCGGTGTGTTCCAGCAAATTTTGACTGAACAGAGAAAAACAAGAGGTTAGTGATCCTGAAGCAGCACAGTTACAGCAGTGCACAACAGCAGAGGGGAACAATTACAAACTAAAGAAAGGCAACATAAAAGCTGAGTGACTGACCAATGGCTATGAGACAGTCCTCAATGTCTCCTTTCAGCTCCATCTGCAGAGCTTTGGGTAAAGTCACGTCACTGACGCAGGCGTAGCGCTGGAAAGCTGCCGCATGAACACATTAATTTGCTGTGAAATCATTCCTTATAGACTTTACATTTTATTTTACAAACCCGTCACAGTGAATTGAATGTCAGATGGCAATATGTTGTCAAGGTTATTGTATTGTACAGCACAAGTCTCTGCTTAGTGACACATTGTAAAAGATAAGTCTTCACAATGTGAAAATGTAAAAGCTAGTTCACTTTAATAATACAAATATTTTAGTGTGGACATCATTTGTCTTTAAAGTTAGATCTTTAACATGTCTGGCTGAAACTCTAATTACTTTACAGACTTGTGTTGGAGATTTGGATACGTTTGGATTGATTTGTTTATATCCTGTACTGTTTGGTCCATCAGGTGACTCGGGTCCATCAGGAGTGAGGAGATCAGGATTGTCCATTTTTCGATTTTTAAACACTATTTCCAGTTCAGAGGTAACTTCTTCAGACTAAAATACAGCTGTGCCATGGGATTTCCTTCCTCCCCAATTGTGGCTAAACTGTACATAGAGGAAGTGGAGAAGCCAGCTCTGATCTCTTTCCCAGGTGCAGTGCCCAGTCACTGGTTCAGATATGTTGATGATACATGGGTCAAAATCAGAACCAAGGAAGTAGAAGCGTTCACAGAGCACATCAGTGGACAAGAACATCAAGTTCACCCGTGAAGATGCCATAGATATTTTGAAGGATGTATAAACACTAGGGATGCAACATTACAGCCAGTCCACGGTTCGTTTTTTTGCTCACTGTTTTTGTTTTGGTTCAGTACAGTAGAATATCTGGTGCCATTATAAAAATGATTTCATATGATATTAATTCATTTAGGTGTAGTCCTGGTGGGTGGATTTTAAAGAAACAAAGGCTGTTGTATTCAAATGGTCTTCATTTAACTAAGACCATTAACTCTTCATACCCTGGCAAACTTGTATTTTTTATTTTGGGGGGCTATTTTTTAGATAATAGGAATAATAACATTAACTTATTGTTAGTGGTTGAGTAAAGCCATTTATTGTCAAACAACTGTGTTTACTCTTTTTAAATCATAATGACAACAGAAAGTACTGACTAAAAGTTTATATACCCTGGTAATTTTGGGCTGATAACATGCACACAAGTTGAAGCAAACAGGTTTGAATTGATTCTAAAGGTAAGTTGTAAGGTCAGTGAGTATCTGGGCTCCTGACAGACCCTTGCATCTTTCATCTAGTGCTACACTGACGTTCATACATTCTGAGTCATGGGGAAAGCAAAAGCATTGTCAAATGATCTCTGGGAAAAGGTAACTGAACTGTATAAAACAGGAAAGGGACATAAAAAGATATCCAAAAGACTCACTGACCATAACATTTCCAACTGCTGATGATTCTAACAAATGATTTAAAGCCACATGCACACACACACACACACACACACACACACACACACACACATAGTCTACTGAAGAGAAATATGCTGCCTAAAAGATGGGTTAATTACTATTAATACTGTTAATTTTAAACACTAAAAACAAACCAAAATTTTAACTTCACTGTATTGAACCGTGAGGCGTGCGAAAAATTCAATACAGTATTGAGAATTGTTGCATTCCTTATCAGCACAGAAGAGCCAGTCCTGGTGGACCTGAGTCAACCTCAAAGTCAACCTGAGTCAACCTCAAAGAGAAAGGACATTCCTTTGAGAACAACAATATCCAAATTTGGGAGTTGAAGGAACACATTTTTATTGAAATGGATAATCTGAGAGATTAATTTTGCTCACTATTTACAACATTGTTTGGAAACCTAAATTAAAAAGAAACTAGAGACTCACATAAGACTTACAATTCCCACATCAGGAGTTGACTATGAGACCATACCAACCTGGTCCAATCAGAATGTTTGACCTAAAACCTCTAGAGAGAAGGAGGGGTTTGACTGGTAAGAGCTCAGCTCACATAGTCCAGATACATTTACATTTATTCATTTAGCTGACGCTTTTATCCTAAGCGACTTACATTGTTCTACAGTATTTACCAATGTCACAGCCACTGGAAGAAAGGTGGGTTAAGTGTCTTGCCCAAGGACACAACGACAGTATGAACTGTGGGGAGAGTGAGAATTGAACCGGCTACTTTCCGACTGACGGACGACCGCTCTACCCACTTAGCTATGCCACTTATGCAAAGATGCCTTTGCATTAACCTTTTTATAGGTGTTTCATACATGATAAATTACTATCACATTATTCTATATGTTTTGTATTAGTTCTCTTGTGCTGCACATATTTTGTGAAAATATAAAATAATACAAAACACAAAAACACATTTCTTAATTAATATTTATAGTTTTTAGCTTTATTGATTTCTGTATTTCTTTAAGTGTTGTTTGGCTATATTTATTTATCTACACTAATCCTTATAACAGCTTCCCAATAGGCCTACATTAGAGTTATGATTGTTTTATATTCAATATGATATGTTAGGAATTTCTTTTGTTTGTTGTCTTTCCCAACAGTGATGGAAGAGATTCGCCCCTGGGTAAACAGGTTTGACAGGATCCGCTGTCTAACTTGGGACGAACCACTCAGCCAAAACATTAAGATGTCCTTAAAAGAGGGTCAGAAGTGAGGGTTTAAAAACACAGAAAGTGTGAATAGCAGCCCCATCAATGCGTGGCAAGTCAAAGCCTCTCACATCATTTCTCTCACTTCCACTGCACCACCTTAAAGAAATAGTGTTTACTTGCTCCACACAAATCATTTTGAACTTACTCTGACAAAGTTGTGGTCCACTGCGAGTTGTCAAGATCTCAATGAAGGCATCAATGTTTGTCCCGCTCATCTTCTCTCCGGCTTCAAACAGAATCTGAAAAAGCCAGCAACAAAGGGTCACATGTACATTTCCATTACATTTCAGTTAATCCCCAGTAAATCTGCCCTAGCACAGGGAGAACATGCAAACTCCACACAAAGACCCCATCCGACCAGGGAATCAAGCCTTGGAACTTCTTGCTGAGAATGCCGGTGTAATAATACCACTATACAAAATCAAAGGACACATTTTATAATCTTTTAACAATGTAATAATTCTGCAAAATAAACCAAGACTTTCAGGCTTTCATCTGACTCTAATTTGTATTTATTTTTATTAGGCAGATCAAATTTTAGTATGTTTCTAATTAAGTAATAGTTATTGAAGATTGTAGAGGTTGCATTAAAATAAGTTCTATGTACTGATGAGTTTTAAAACTGTAATTTTATCTGTAACGAACAGATAGTTTATTACATAAATGTACTGGAGCATGCAGCACTTTAAACAAATGTGAATTTGCACAAAGAATGACATTGCACACAATGGGGTTTAAGAAATAATTTATTGGTTGTTTTATAGTGCTACCTGCGGATCTGCGCTTGGGATGATGGCTGCCAGTATGCGGGGGTGAAACAAACAATTAGATGGTAGTGTTTACTCACCTCTTTGTTCCATGTGTCCAGGTGTCTGGCTAAAAAAGTCCCCGGCGGAACAACCTACATTAAAAAGGTTCAGGGCCAGACCAAGGCAGGGGAATGGAGAGGGGAAAAACTAAACTGTGTTTTATGATTTATGGATTTTAAAGAAGACTAGGTGTTTGGTTTTAGGGTTTGTAAATTGTGTTAAGTTTTAAATATGGTTTATTGTTTGTTTTATTGGTTTGGGGGGTATTAACATTGTTTTAGGAAAAGCTTATGTTAATGAATTTACCTCTGGGGTTGGTTTGGTTTTACCAATACAATACCTTGGGGTTGGTTTGTCATTTTACCAAACCAACCCCAAGGTATTGTATAGTGGGGAGGTATTTAAGGTGCCTCAAATCATTCTACAGGGTTCTTCTTTGTCTGATTGGCCCTGCTGCTGTAGAGGATTGAGCACCTCCTGACACCATTGCAGGTTTGCATTTTTTGCACCTAGCACTTTTTGTATATTTATTGAAAAAGAAAGAAAAATAAAAACAGTGGCCTATGCCAACTCTGTGATTCCAGTGTATCATTGCTCATTGTATCTCACAGACCTCCAGCTGCTAACCAGGCCCCGGCTTAACAATATAGATTTGACATTATTTGGCCACAAAGACTTTTTTTTTTAAAGTTCATACCTGTTATTTTATTATGAATATAGTATGTCATGAGTTCAGATTTTAATATTTGCCTTAAAAACAATCAGAAGTTGTGATGTCCTATGTATGAGTCTTTTCAAACGTATCTTTAACAATATTTAGACAATTATTATTAAAGACTGATGCTCTCCACACATTTATCAGATCCAAAGAGTATTACTACATATGTCATTGTCCCATAAATACACAATTCCTTTTTTTTGTTTGTATTTGCAACATTTATGTAAACGCCGTTATGCACCATTAACACATAGTGTCTTCCTCCAGTGACCCTAAGGGGCAGACTTACCTGTGCATCCCGTTGAGCCAGCCCCATGTCCACCTTGGAGCTGGTGTCTCGGTTGGCTTGGAGCAGCGACAGCAAAGCCTTCTCAAAGTCACCTCTGGTCTCACTTTTGATCACCCCCTCCAGCTCTGTGTTGTATTCTGTGACCAACAGTCAGAACGCTTCAGCTGGAGCAGCAAATGACAGCAGTAAACAGATAAGCTGCACTGTTTCTTATTATTATCTTTGTGCTTCATGGCATTATGTATTTGTCCAAGATTTCAAGTAGTATTTAAGTAGCTTTAACGCTCAGTGTTTCAGATGAACTCCCACTCCCAACTGAGATGTTTCACTTCAACATAAAGAAAGTTTGAGTGAAATTTGCAGATGTAGCAAAAATACAAATGTGAATCATATTTCTAATAACCAGGGCAGTCCATAGAGAAGACAGACTGAGACTAGAGAGAGGACTGACATAACATGACCTGGTGAAGACTGTTACTGAAAGGTATTTCTACTGAGTCCACATCAGAGTATGTGAGCAGTGCGGAGTGGGAGCGGAGCTGTGTGATTTTGCCCGGTGCGAGGAGCGGATTTTTTAAATGTTGGAGCGTTGTGATTTTCTCCCACTCCGAAATGCTCCACTATCGCTCAATTACCAATCACGAGCCAGGAGTCCAAGGACCAAACCACTGTCAGGAGACGAAGGGGTTGGAGCTGTTCAGTGTTCAAAATTTCAATAAATTATGGATGTTCTTCTCTTAGTACTGCATATTCATTTTACACTACATGCATCTTCTGATCAGACACTGTTGTTATAAAAAAAAAAAAAAAAAAAAAAATACCTTGGTGCGAGACGTATAAGGACGGAGTGGGGAGGGAGCGAAGAGCGGAAAATTGCACACCCAGAGCGGAGATTGAGCGGAGTAATTATGAAATACTTTGAGCATGGAGCGCAAATTCTTCCCGCTCCGCTCACATACTCTGGTCCACATGCTCTAAAAAGAAGTGGAACATGACCATAGGTGGGAGTAGGATCATAGATTGATCGATAAATCGAGAGCTTTGCCTTACAGCTCATCTCCTTCTTCACCACGACAGACCAGTACATTAGCCGCATCACTGCAGAAGGTACACCGATCTGTCTGTAAATCTCACGCTCTCTCACGCTACTTGAACTCCTTCACAAGCCACCCTTTTCCAACTGAGAACCATGGTTTCAGACTTGGAGGTACTGATCCTCATCCCAGCTGCTTCACACTCGATTGCAAACTGTCCCAGTGCACACTGACGGTCCAGGCTTGATGGAGCCAACAGGACATCATCTGCCAAAAGCAGAGATGCGTGTGGTGCCCAAACCAGACTCCCTCCAGCATCTGGCTGCGCCTAGAAATCCTGTCCATAAAAATAATGAACAGGACCGGTGACAAAGGGCAGCCCTGGCAGAGTCCAACATGCACTGGGAACAAGTCTGACTAACACAACAAGCTTCTGCTCCAGTTGTACAGGAACTGGACAACGGGCCCTGGACCCCATACTACCAGAGCACCATCCACAGGGCACCATGAGGGACACAGTCAAATGCCTTCTCCAGATCCACAAAACACATGTGAACCGGTTGGGCAAATTTGCATAAACGCTCCAGCACACTGGAGAGGGTATAGAGCTGATCCAGTGTTCCACGACTTTGACAAAAAAACGCATTGTTCCTCCTGAATCCGAGGTTCGACTATCGGCTACATTCTCCTCGAGTACCCTGGCATAGACTTTCCCAGGGAGGCTGAGAAGTGTAATCCTCTGTAGTTGAAACACACCCTCCGGTCCCCTTTCTTAAAAGAGGGATCACCACCCCAGTCTGTCAGTCCAGAGGTACTGTCCCCAACTGCTACACGATGTTGCAGAGCCAGCCAAGACAGCTCCACAACATCCAGAGACTTGAGGTACTCAGAGCGTATCTCATCCACCCCGGTGTCTTGCCACCAAGGAGCTTCCCTCAGTGACTTCAGCTTGGGTGATGGACGAGTCCAGCTCTGAGCCCTCGGCCTCTGCTTCCTCAGTGGAAGACGTGTCGATGGGATTGAGGAGATCCTCAGTATTCCTTCCAGCCGTCCAACATTATCCCCAGTTGAAGTCAGTAGATTCCCACCTCCACTGTAAACAGTGTTGGCAGGGCACTGCTTCCCCTCCTGGGGCGCCGGACGGTTTGCCATAATTTTCGAGGCCGACCGATAGTCTTCTTCCATGGCCTTACCGAACTCCTCCCAGACCCCAGTTTTAGCCTCCACAACCAAATGGGCTGCAGTCCGCTTGGTTGCCACCACGACAGGCACCGGAGACTGTATGGTCACAGTGGCTGCATCGACAATGGAGGTAGAGAACATGGTCCACTCGGAGTCAATGTCTCCAGTCTCCCTCGAGATCTGTTCGAAGATCTGCCGGAGGTGGGAGTTGAAGATCTTTCTGACAGGGGGCCCGGCCAAACATTCCCAACAGACTCTCACAGTACGTTTGGGTCTGCCAATTCTGTCTCTGTGGAGGTGAGCCGACTATCTCTAGTCGGTATCTCTCAACCTCCTGCACAAGCTCAGGCTCCTTCCTGTCAGCTTGGTGACATTCCATGTCTCCAGCGCCAGATTCCATGCCTGGGGATTGGGTCGCTGAGGCCTATGTCTTCGACTCCCACCCAATCCACTTTGCACCAGCTCCTCCAGGAAGACCATCTTAAGAATCAGAAACCGAAAAGGCATATACACCAGTGGTTCAAAAGAAGTGTTCACCAACCTCTCAAGCACTAAAGACAGGTCCCACGAAAGGACTGTCTAGTGGAAGGCCTCAACTGCTTGGCTCTTCTAATGAAGCGGGGAACTAGGGGTGTCTCCTCACCAAGACCCCATTGGTCAGAGCGTGACAAGTCAAAATAGCTGCCACATAGGCTTTGTGAGTATTATGGCATTAACCCGAGGATAGTTTACTCTGCAGAAACTCCAGCACTGAAACATTCTTGCAGTGAACTGTGTGTGATAGACCATGTCTCAAACACGCTATCTAAGGGTGTAATGTCTTCTAGTAGAGCAAGACAAGACAAGACATCTATTTTTGTATAGCTCAATATCACAAAAACAGCCACCTCAAAGGACTTAACAGACTGCACTAGACCAGTGGTTTTCAAAGTGGGGGCCGCCAGGGGGGCCACAGCAAGTTGGAAAAAAAAAGCAAAAAAAAAAAAATATATATATATATATATATATATATATATATATATATATATATATATATATATATATATATATATAAATATTTAAATATTTATATTATTATGAGTATTTTTATGAAATAGCATTATAATAATTTGTTGATATCTGAGCATTAAACTTTTAATGCTAATCTTTTGTTTGGCTGGGTACAACGTTATCTGTCAGTGTTTCCTTGGTAACAACCGCCAGTGCTCAGTGTTTTAGCTATTAAACGTTAATAAGCTGGCTAGCTCTATGTCAAAACTTTATCAAAATGGATCGATTTTAAAAAGGAAAAAACCTGACGAGCCGGCTATCAAAACCTCAGATAAAAAAATCAGAAAAGGAACTCCCGGCCGAGTAAGACCAGTAGGTATGAGGCAGAATACATAAAGTATTTATTTACATGCATCATCCAGAAAAATGGACACGAGTGCCCTAAATGCTTTCTTTGCTCCGAGATCCTCTCCAACAAATGCTTAAAACCATCAAAACTTCAACGTCACCTGAACCAGAAGCATCCAGCAGAGGCCGAAAAACCAAAAGACTTTTTTAAAAGAAAGGAAGAACATTTGAACAGGCAGTCAGCAACAATTGTGCGGCAAGCTATCGTTCCTGAGAGAGCATTGAGGGCATCATTTTTAGCCTCCTTTCACATTGCGCGAGGTAAGATTGGGAATTGGGGAAGATTTGAAATTACCAGCTACCAAAGACATTGTTAAAGAGTTACTAGGTGAGGATGCTGCCAAGACAATTGACGCTGTACCACTCTCTGATAACACTGTGAGCAGACGTATTGGAGACATAGCTGAGGATGTGTCTGCTCAACTGCTGTACCAGGTGAGAGCTAGCGAATGTTTTGCACTGCAGCTTGTGTACATACGATTCATTTCCCAAGAAATGTTCGTTGAGGAATTACTGTTTTGTAAAGAACTTGAAAGCAGAACAACTGGATAAAGAGATTTTTCAAGTGCTGCACGAATATATTGATTCAAATGGACTTGACTGGTCTCGTTGCGTGAGTGTGTGTACTGACGAGGCCGCGGCTATGACTGAGGAGAACAGTGGGGTGACGGCTTTCATCAAACAGAAGGCCCTGAATGCGGCGTTCACGCACTGTATGCTCCATCGAGAAGCTCTGGTGGCTAAACGGTTGGATGATGAGCTTAATCTAGTACTACAGGACATAATACACGTAGTAAACTTCATTAAAGCACGCCCCTTAAAACACAGACTGTTTGCTCTTCTGTGTAAAAAAATGGGAGCCCGTTATGATGGATTGCTGCTTCACTCAAACGTACGCTGGCTTTCACGGGGGGCAGTTTTGAACCACATGTATGAGTTGCGGAGGGAGATTGCAGAGTTTCTCTTGTCTGAAAAACATCAGCTGGCCGACCGTTTTAAAAATGCAGTCTGGATTCTCAAACTTGCATATATGGCTGACATTTTTTGTCATCTGAATGTGCTTGCCCAAAGCAACCAAAGCATGCAAGGGTGTGACACATACATAGTCCATATGCAAGACAAAGTGCATGCTTTTTCTCTGAAGATTACGCTGTGGTCAAACAAGCTTAAGGAGGGAATTACAGAAATGTTCCCACTATTACACCAAGAGCTGCTGTCATCTGGGGGTCTCCACCTGGAGCCCACCTGGAGCACCTCCAGGGATATTTCAGAGAATATTTCCCTGATCTTGACTGCACCCAACTAAACCCATTTGCCCCGATGTAGGCTCTTGTCTGGACTTAAAATCACAGGAGGAGCTGATTGAGATGACTTCTTCCTGGGACTTAAAAATGAAATTTGAGTCTCTTTTCCTCTCTAACTACTGGATGTATGTAAGAAAAGACTTCCCCATCCTAGCTGAGAGTGCTCTGAAATGCGTTCTTCCTTTTGCAACCACTTATTTGTGTGAGTCTGGCTCTTCAGCTTTAAAAGTACTTAAAACTAAACACAGAGCACGTCTAAATGTGGAGAGTGACATGCGTATTTTTTCTTTTTACATTTACTGACACACACAGATACAATGTTGAAATTACTGTACCAAATTTGAAGATTTTGAAATTACTTTACCATATATGAAGATCTGACATACAAATGTTATTATTGCAACACTAATAAATGGATGTTCACCTAGGTGTTTTATTTATTTATTTACATTTGGTCTAGTTTTGTCAATGGGTTCAATAACACCGTGCAAAAGGGGGGCCTTGTCCAGAACCTGGTGGAATTTGGGGGGCCTTGTCATGGAAAAGTTTGGGAACCCCTGCACTAGACAACATCCCCTGTCCTTAGACCCTCCATCAGGGTGAGGAAAAACTCAAAAAAAACCCAGCTGGGAAAAAGAGAAACCAGCAGGGGTGGGCAATTCATTTTTACCAGGTGCCACATGAGAAACATGAATTGTCTCAGAGGACCACATCAACGATAACTTGAAGAAATTATTCTTAATTCTGCTCAAATTTCTTCCATTGTTAAATGCACTAAAATATATATTTTGAAGCTGGTACTGATAATCGGAGGAATAAAACTATTCTGTAAATATTTATATTCGGCAATGTGAAATTGTGTTGTATAGGTCAAATTTTATAGAAGTACGGCAAAACAACTAAAATTTACTTGTAATGTTTTCCACCTTATTTTTTCTCTTCAGTGAGAATAATTCAGTATGTTCTGGGCTTAAACAAGGGCATTAAAGTCTGGCTGAATGTCTGAGGGGGCTATGTGAAGAGCAGCTGAGAGGTGGTCATCAGTGATGGAGGATCTGTGTTTGGATTCCTTGAACTTCATCACTGAGAATGTCTGTTCAGATGTAGATCCAAAGAGGACTAGATTCCTCTAAACATGCCTCCTCAGGTGTTTAAAGTTCTCCTCTTTGAGGGAGGAATAAGAGTCCAGCAGTGGTACTGACCTGAAGTGATCTGCCAGAAGTGTGTCAAACTGAAGGTAAATAAGAAATGCAACAAACAGTCTGTGATTTAATGGTCTGGCTCAGATGAAGTTTTAGTTACAGCATCAACAACATGGTTCATTTTTAACACTGTCTTAGATAACACTTCCTGATACAATAAAATGCAAAAATGTCAATTTCTTTCCCACGGTTAATTCAGTCACTTTATCCTGCATTCTCTTTAAAAGTCTAACATATTTCCCCGTCAAATATGGACAACCGTCTGTTGTCACACCTGCCAGCTTGTCCCATTTCAGTCCTAACATGTCCAAACATGCATTTACCTCTGTGAACAAGTCATTACCAGTGGTTGTCCCTTTTATGGCTGCACTCCTCTGTGATTTTAAAGCTTGCATTATCTACGTAAGAAAATGAGCAGCTGGGCGGTGTCATGTACAAGAACTTTGTTTCGGTTGGTAACTGTGTATCTGACCAAATTGCCCTGACATGTGGGGTTCCACAGGGGTCTATCTTGGGACCCCTATTATTCAATCTTTACAAGCTTCCTTTAGGGCAGTTAATTCGCAGCTGTGGCGTGGCATACCATAATTATGCAGATGACACTCAGATTTACATTTCACTCACAGCAGCTGAAAATGGACCAATTCATTCACTGTGTCACTGCATCGAACAGATTGATGTGTGGATGCAAAATAATTTTCTCCAACTGAACAGAGACAAGACTGAACTAATCATCTTTGGGCCACAGAAACAAAGAGAAAGTGTCAGCACTTCGAGTCTCGTTTTTTAAAATCTAGGGGTCATCATGAACTCAGACTTAAATTTCATTAAGTGAATTACATCATCTGCATTTTATCACCTTTTTAAACATTTTCAGAGTCTGCTCACTGGTCTCTCAAAACGAGGGTTAAGACAGCTGCAGCTTATTCAGAACACTGCTGCTCGGGTTTTAACCAAAACCAGGAAGTACAACCACATCAGTCCAGTTTTAAAATCTCTGCACTGTTGCTCAGAGAAAAGACTTTTAAAACGGCACTGCTGGTTTACAAGTCTCTTAATGGTGTAGCACAAGAATATATTTCTGAAATGCAAGTTGCTTATGAACCTCCTCGGACTCTGAGAACATCTGGGACAGTCCTCCTGCTCGTTCTCAGAGTTAAAACTAAACAGGGTGCAGCAGTGTTTAAGTTTCATGCAGCAAAAACCTGGAACAGACTCCCAGATGAAGTAAAACAAGCCTTAACTCTAACATTGTTCAAGGGGAGGTTAAAAACCTTCCTCTTTAGCTCCGCCTACACTACAACTTAAAGTGTTTTTTTTTTTTATCTGCACTCTTCTTTTAAAATTAATAAATTAAATTTTTTTCTTATGTTTCTTAATCTAAATCTTGTAAATTGTCTTTTATGCCTGTAAAACACTTTGAGTTACCCAGTTTATAAATTGTGCTATATAAATAAAATTGCCTTGCCTTGTCTACATCGCAGCCCTCATTCAAAGCGAGAGAAAAACAGTTAAAGTTGGCTGCTCTATTCTTCAGCTGAAGTTCCAAATTTCCAGCAACGGTGCGCCAGGAGAGTGAGATGTTCTCAAATGTGCCCTTTTTCTTCGGGCACATCAGTGCAACAGAGTCCAATAAGCACTCTTTAATAAACTCTCCATCAGAAAACACCTTACTTTTTCTGGCAATTTTGTGAGAAATTACATAGCTTGTCATGACAGCTGCATTTCTGAAGGTTTGTAAAATGTCCTTGTTGGTTTACAGTTTTGCTAGCAACGCATAAGAATCCCATGTGAGCTCTTTATCAGACAGATTTCTGTATTTATTCTCATGCTTTGTTGTGTAGTAGCGAATTATCAAATTATAGTCCTTTAACAAAGCAAATCATTACAATTGTGTTTCGGCGGTGTTGTTTTGGTGATTTAGGTATTTTGGACACAAATTTTTGGTGCATCCGTTTAATTTATGATTGGCCTCACGCGGACCAGACAGGGACGTACAACAGGCCGGATGTAGCCCGCAAGCCGCAGTTTGCCCAGGTCTGTAGTAGAGGGATCCCTTGCACTCAGAATAGTCTCGACTACTCCAGCTGGAAGCACAGCATTCCTCAATTAGACCCCCTCAGGGGTCAAATGTGAACGTTCCAAGGCTCAGGCCTTAGATGAAACACTGTCCCCTGCGTCTGAGAAAGAAGGTCCTACCTGACCGGAATTGCCCAGAGTGAGAGACATTACGTCTGAGAACCACACTCTGGTTGGCCAACGGGGTGACACAAATAAGAGGCGAGACCCAGTCCATAAGGGAAATGTCTGTCGTTAATATCCTGCAACAACAGAAAAGAACTAGAGTGGGACCCAAAGTGAGAAACTGGGGTCTAAACCACATAGATAGGGTACAGAACCCAAGGTGTGTGCTCTTTATTTGCCCCAGGCGATCAGCCCTTGGATTAAATCTCCTGGCTCCAAGCCACAACTCAAACAGTCTCATGTGCAGGAGGCCCAAGGTTATTACCATAGGCTCAGCTGCTGTGAGACCCCAAACTCTCTCTTGCGACAGTGACCAGATTAACAAACCCTCCAGCTCCATTTCCTCCAGAATTAGTTTCCACCACTAAATGCAATAGTTTGCATTGTTTATCAACGACAAGGTTCAAGGCATTAAACATGCTACAGTCCAAAGGGTATACAACAACACTGCAGCCATCAGGAGACACTTGGAGTGGTAACTAGTGCTAGTGAAAAATAAATGAACATATGTATAACATGAACAGGTGTATTACAGATGTTATTAATAAAAGGTGTGTTTTAAGACTCTTTGAAATAGGTTGTTGTTGGTGCATTTTTCATTTTGTCTGGAAGTGAGTGATTTTTTTTTTTTGGTTCATAATGAACAAATGCAGCTTTAGCAGCTTTGGACTGAACACAAGGTACAACAAGGAGACCATCTGCTGAGGAACAGAGGGCTCTGAGGCTCGTATGGATTCAGTAGAGTGCTCATGTAGAGAGCAGCATGGCCATTAAGAGCTTTGTAGACCATTAGAAGAATTTTAAAGTAAATTGTGATCTGAACAGCCAGTGCAGCGGTTTTAGAACAGCTGGAGCAGCACTGTGTTGATGGTGTAGTGGTTTGGGTGTTTATTTAAAAAAGGAGCTTCTTTTACCAGAAGCAGGTTTGAGTCCCGCTTAAACTTTCTATTTTTAATCCATTACTTTTTCTATAAAGATAATTATTTTTAACTTCTCCTGTAATAATGAAATTTGTATGATCTCAGGAAACATGAAAGCGTCACTGCCTGATAGTTGGTTGCTGTCCCCATCTCAGATTACATTCACATTCACAAGCAGCCAAGGGACCTCTCCTGCTTCTCTTTTAATTAAAAAAATTGTTATCTCCTCCTCATTAAACATTATGTGCTTGAATTGGCAACATTTTCCCGCATTTTTTGTTGCCTCCATTTTCTCTGTTGCAATTATTCTTTTTTGAGGTGTTTCTCTGTGTTAAAAGACATTTTCAGTTTAGAAAGTACACTTTATAGGCAGCTATTACACTTCCCGGAACATCACGTCACAAGCTAGTGTAGACCAATGAGAGCGCTCTTTTTTGTGCATGTGATTTGCATGTCTGTGATTGACCCCATTTTTAAATAATTTTCCCCAACTAGAAGAAAAATATATATTATATATATATATATATATATATATATATATATATATATATATATATATATATATATATATATATATATATATATATATATATATATATATATATATATATATATATATATATATATATATAATTGCTATAGTATATTGCATGATTCTCTCAATGTAGCACATTTTGGATTTGCAGCATCTACATTGTAGGTGCGTCAGCTCTTTTACCAGTTGATCTCACAATTGATAAAGTCTCTTATTATTAGAGTCTCTTATTATTAGAATTAGATACAAAACGTCTTCACCTTAAGTCCAGATGCTTTTACTTTAACCTTTTTTTCAACTACAACTATGCCAATTAACCAGGCTATATAAAAAAGAAAAATAAATAATTTAAATAACCATCTAAATTGCTAGGCTAAGTACATGCTAATATACCTAGCCTGATGTTTTTAATACTCCAACTTGGTAACAAGATGTTTTTACACCAGGGACATGAGCCAATGCCAAGGGTGTGGTGAGCTTGTGCCAGGGGCGTGGGTAGTGAGCCGGTAGTAGAGCTAACGTCATATGTCACGTGAGGAAACAACTTCAAATAGAAAAATACAACTATGGTAACCACCGTCAACTTGAAGAGGGAAGCACTCCGACATTTTTATACCATATATTGTAGAATTAATATACCTTATACTCAAATTTCAAAACTTCAACTTGAATCAATGAACATCACAAATAAAGCCCCATTCTAACAAATCATTAACTTAAAAAAAGTTATGTTAGGGTTTTGTTTCTCTTTAAACTTAACCTACTGAATCATAGTGGTCTTTTGCACTCTTCGCTTCCAATCTGAACCATCTGGAAATTGACACAAGTCATACAAGTGTATGTGCTGCGAAACTGTTGCTTGTACTAATGTGTATTTGCATGCTTTGAGCTTTCTTGGCCACCGTACTAAAAGCCCAAAACCTTTTAAGGCTTCATTTTAATGAAAAACAATGGTCTAATAAGGGTAACTTGTTCTATTTCCAGTGATGCAGGTGTGATGCTACAAAATAAAATAAAAAATCTGTACCCAACAGGTTTAATGTTCATCCAAAGCTTTACCCAAACACAACACAAATGTCTATAAATGATGACCAGCCTGATGTAAAGACAGACCTTCTTTGAAGACTCTCTTAATCTCTTCTATCTCTGCTTTTGTTCTTGTTGCCAGGATTTCCACAAGAGTGTCTTCATCTGTTCCTAATCCCTGAAACACAGACAACGTTCATTATTTAAGTGACTGTTTATATGGTTTAAATTCAAAGTCGTTAAAGCAGAAGTTTGTAACTCTTTCAAATTAGGAAAATTGTGACAAATGTTTAAAATTATTTAAATTGACCATCTGGCTGGATTCTATGGTCCAAAATAGGTATACTGATATAATTATTACTTTCCATAAGTCCCTCCCCTTGTTTCTAGAGTGATTGGAAGTTTACACCGGCGCCGACCACAAGGACCATTCTGAGGCGAGCTGGTGAAGTCATTTGTCAATCAAGAAGATTCTCCTATGTCCCTCACTATTGCACATTGACACTGACTGAAAAGTTTTTCAACAACATGGAAATCCCCAAAGTAACAAAGTAATTTAAATTGCATTCACACTTTAATTATTTATGTTACCTTGTGGAGACCAGGTGGATTTTCATTATTCTGACACAGGTGGATTTTCTAAATATTTCTGTGCCACATATAAGCCTTAAACTATCACTAAGCCTGTGGTCATTAGACTATTTCTTTGTAGCACTTTGTTTTTAACTTAAATGTGAATATCTGTGACGGTTCTCAGTCTTAAATGTGAATGATACTCAAACACAGCTGAAGGACCTATTTAGGCCCTGTTACCCTATTAGTTCACCATGAGCCCATTATGAACACATTCATATTTAATATTTAGACAAATGTCTAAATATTAAATATGAATGTGTTCATAATAGGCTCATAGTTGGTTCACTTTACCTTGGTGGCTTTCCGGATGCAGTGAGCATCAAACTGCGCTGGAGTCATTAACAAAGCCAAAGTCACGTCCTCCAGATGACCTGTCAGAGCGGACTTCAGAGCCTTATCCAGACGCTGCAGCAGACAGTCACACATCAGAACACTTCTCTTTAAAAAGCCAGAATAAATTCTGTCAGCAGGTAAACCAACCTGTCCAGCAGTGGCCTCGTAAACAGCTTTTATTTTCTGCCTCTGCTCATTGCTCCTCATCACCAGCACTGATATGACCACGTCCTTGTTCACATCTGCCACAGACAAAGCAGCTTCACAATCACTCAACACAAAACAACTGCTGTATGCTATCTTACAAAAGGTGCTGTATAAAAGGTCCTTTAAACTTGTGGCAGTCTCCAGAGTCTGCCATAAATTAAGCCATAAGTCCAGAGAGAGTACAGACTGAGTCCAGTGAAAGGCCAGAATGAGACCAGAGAGAGGACAGACTGAGACAAGAGAGAGGACAGAATAAGAACCAC
>JALDNG010002473.1:0-38068 GCA_024349245.1 Neodontobutis hainanensis | reverse complement strand
AAGACGTCCATGGCTAGTGCGATGAACTGGAGAAAAAGAAAAGTTAAAGAGACAGCAGTGACCCAGGATGGTCGTATGATGTGAATGAATGCTTGATATAAAGTGCTTTCGGGGTCTGTGTAGGTAGAAAAGCGCTATATAAATGCAGGTATTCAGTTACAGAGATGAAAACTAATATCTACGGTGATATTTTTAGCATTTAAAACTGCTCACAGATCTTTTGAGCTCAACACGTGATGTAGCCTTGAGCATTTTCACACCTGGAAGTTCAGTTTTGTCTGGTTTCAGTCCAGTTTCCTTTTCCTATGTCGTCTGTTTAGTCGTCATATGTTTGTGTTGTTGTGTTTATTTACCAGTGTAGTACACAGCGTCACATTTGTCCAGTGACACACACAAACACACACCCATTTGGATTAAACAGATTCTCATTATGTCATTAAATGTACAAAAATGTGTTTGTTGTAACATGTATTGTTGGTCCAATTTGGTCTGAACAGTGGTCCGTCAGGCTTTTCACTTTTGACCTTTTGTTTTGGACCAAAGGACTCCAAAAAGGCAGCATCTTTTACCATTTCGAGCAATAATAGGGTTATTTTAAATTGCAAGAGCAATTTTTGTCTTTGTACATTTTACTGCTTTATTTGTTCATTTGACTGTCCTGAAAATTAGCATTTTGTAGTAAGACCGCAGTGACCAAAACCAAGTCATGTCCGAGACCAGAAAGTATTGAGACCAAGATTAGACCAAGACTATGTCAGTGCGAGACTAGGTCAAGACCAAGTCAGGACCAGAACCAGTGTAAAATACAGTATAATAGAGACAAGGGAACAGTAAAACAGTCCAGGTCCAGACTCGAGGAGATCAGTGTTCGATGAAGGAGACAGAGTTAGTCCAGTCTTAGACCAGGTCCAGACTTGAGGAGATCAGTGTTCGATGAAGGAGACAGAGTTAGTTGACCTTGATGTCCAAGAAAGGGTTTCAAGACCAAGACTTTTTCAAAATAGTCTGAAGACTCATTCAGCAGTGTTATAATTAAATCTGTTTAATCTGACAATGGCTTCGGGTTTGAACTTTTATATGAACTTTTAAACCCCAGGATGCCTTTAGCAGATCACAAAGAGATACTCTCCCACCTCAAGAGGGTAAATTATTAAAAGGAAGGACACAAAGAGCAAGTTGTATCAGGCAAAAGTGCTGTAAATTACATTGGGAGTGGTTCTCTGAGGGAAAAGTACAACTCTGCTCATGTTTGTTTGGGTTCGGCTGAAAGATAACAATCAGGACGGTTAAACCTGCTTCACACAGACACTGTAAACCTACTGTTAGACATACTGTAAACTGGATTATATAAAGAATATTATATAAATATATATTATTATTTATTCAACATCAGCTGCTGATTGGGCAGATTCACAGATGACATTTTAATAACTCTCTACGACTAAACAGCATTGACATTTATTTTTGTAAATAATGAACTCATTATAATGATTGGCCCAAGGTGCTGAGTTTCCTTCTGGCAGCTCTTTTTGTGACATTGCTGGCAAGTGTTATTGTTTTTTTAATGTGGGATGGTTTGGATTCATTGATTAAAAACTTTCTCTTGCAGAGCCTCGGTGGTTCATCTGAAATAGTGCAAACAGCATAAATACATGTCACATCCAAGGATCTCCAGGTGTTTGAGTCCCAGCTCAAGCTTATTTGCATCTTATTTGCCTCACTGCATCTCTTAGTTTTCCTCACACGTCTAAAATATTTCACAAAAACTGTAATAAATCCTATTTAAAAAAATGATAATTGATCACAGAACACAAAGGCCTTAATGTACATAGTGCACCATGTTAATTTCTATGCAGTAGTTTGTTGGGGGTAGTCTGAAAAAAAGAATCTGGTGAGGATGGAGGCCATATTGAACAATATGGAATAGACCCTGCACAATGACTTGTTACATAAACTGTAATGTCACATAAGTGCAACAAAACAAAACGAGTTTCTATATGAGATATCAATCGCATTTTAAGTGGACTTTCAGAAGTTGCCAATAAAAAATATAAAGAAAACATTTGATATGTGGTTGGAAAATCGGTCCATTATATTGCATTTAGTAAAAATAAGATTAGAAAATAAAGGTAGAAACATGTTTAAAATATCTTGGAAATCTGTGCTGAGACACCTCCATGAAAGAGGATGGGAATAAAAAAATGCTTTTATGTAACATTTAAGTCAAATATTGTAAGTGTTTTTATTATTATTATTATTATTATTATTAGTAGTAGTAGTAGTAGTAGTAGTAGTAGTAGTAGTAGTAGTAGTGTATGTATGGTAAATAATAAAAAGATAATTGAAAATAAATAAATAAATAAGACAGTAACTCCTGGTGTGGCTGGTTGCTGCTGCAGTAAACATATCCTGGTACATTCCCAGCTTTCTAAACATTCAATTCTCAAAGCTGCACCCTTTTTCTACACTTTAGACTTTATTTTGAAAGGTTCTAGTTGTACAATGTAGATTTATAAAATGTTGTGTTTTTAAAGTGCTTATTTGACTCCATAGAATCACACCTAGTTACTGTTGCATAAAGAGACAGTGTTTAAATAAACACTGCATGAACACAGAGATTGTAAAGATGAATGGAGCCACATTCAGTAAATATGAGGTCACTTTTCCACTCACAATAACAAGGAGGCAGGGATTATGACTTTTACTGAAGCTACTGACAGGGCTGATAGAGACGATCTACTGTGGCAACCCTCCACATTTTGGGTAAAAACTGCAGTTTTTTTAGATTAGATTAGATTCAACTTTATTGTCACTGCACATGGCAACGAAATGCAGTTAGCATCTAACCAGAAGTGCAATAAGCAGTAAGTACAGACTCCAGTTCCAGCTGCTTTGGGGTTGTGACCTTGGCAAAACATTCTGGGGAATCTAGATGTGGTGTAAGATGTAGTAAAGACGTGAAGAATCAAGAGAGATTATTGCAGATCCAGACTGGAAGAAAAGCACATGGAAACTTAGAAAAGGTTCAGGGCTTCATTTCTGCCAGTGGTGTTCGTATTAATTTGATAATAATCATGTTTTTGGACTCAAGTGACCTTAGACTTTTGTAGAGTACTATATTATAAAGCTATATTATAATAAAAGAAGAAGAAGAAGAAGATTTTGTCCCTCAGTTGGCTTTAAGACTGACACATTTCATTTGTTAAAAACAATCTGTGTGGCTATGATCTTAGATGATGTTAGGCTAGTCTCCTCACCTGTCTGGCCTCCTGGATCTGTTTGCGGATCACCTCTTTGATGGTGGGGGTGTCCGGTCGGGGCGGGTTGAACAGGACGCTGATGCTGGTGTCCGTCTCCTCCAGCTGGACCACGGGCCAGCCCAGGTCCAAGTCTGGTATCGTCTCATCCGACTCTGTGGGGAAGTAGGTGGACGGGGCGTTCTCCTCTGAGATACTTCGTCCCTCACTGTCCTCCTCAATCACAGGAAGTTTGGCATTTTCCAAAATAAAAGCGATCTCCTGCTTGGACAAGAAGTGGCTGATCTGCTCGGCCCGCAGGAACTCCTCGTAGGCCTCTGTCCCGCCGCAGAGCAGAGCGTAAATGGCCAAACGGTAGGACTCCCTGTAATGGGGCTGGATGTAAACCGGAATTTCATCTTCTTTGAGCGAAGACAGACAAGACAGATTGGACTCCATGTGTGATGTGTTTTCTTTACCTGCAACAAAAAACATGAATGAATCTTGAACAAGTCTCAAAATATAAATTAGTTCCCACAAAAGGTATCTAAAGGGCTTCAGGAAAAAACAAAACTGAGTCAAAGCCATCTGGGAAGACTAATGCTTAGACGTTATGCTTGGCTTCGTTCCAGGAAGTATTTTATGGCTTTATATTCAAACAAGCATCACTGTTATAGAGCACTGAGTTAGCAACTGTCCCAGTCCAGATGCAACAATCAGATCTTATATTATCTCCGAGACCATTTTAGTTCACGTACAGCCCAAGTTGAAGTGAGTACGTTTTCACAAACACACCCTCACAATATGGCTTTGATGCTAATGCTATTTTGCTGCAATAATGAAGCTAACTCTCACAGCTGCATCACTGAGCTCTTGCCAAACAAATGAAAAAATAGAGCTGAGCTGTGTGTCTACTTTTCCCATTCAGACATTTTGGGTAATGAAAGGGCCACAGAGAGAAACAGTAGTAAACCCACGAGAAACACACTTTAACAAAAGCCCTGCCCTGGCTCAGAATTGAACTTGGGACCTTGCTCTGAGGCAGCAATACTTATCATTCAAGTAATTTGACTTTCACCTCTGACTGACTTCACTGACATTCTTTGTTATATCAAATAAGGAGTGTTATTATTCTGAATTATAATAATGTAAAAGTCTAAATACAGTTAAGAAATGAAAAATCTGTGGCTTGTTCAAGTTGAGGTGTTGAGTTTTCAGGAACATTTGGAGGGGCAGTTTGCAATTCTAAACATTTCACTCCTAAGTAGAGCAAATGAACAGCTACGGTAGCCTCGCAGGGACATAATCTTACACTGCAGCTGGATTCTGACGAGATTTGTGAGTTTTCAAACTTGGGTAAATCCATCTTGTATCGCGCCAAGCCAACTGCTTGAGTCTAACACTGGGCTCACCGGCTTCTTCTGACCAATGATGTAGCAGCAAGAACAGGAAGAGGCAGGTTTTATATTTCGCAAATGCAACAAGCGTCCACTTCTCTCTTTGTTATCAACATGGCTACGCTGAAAGACGTTAGAATTGATGCTAACATCTTTTACTAACACTAAAGAATGTGGCGCTAAAGGATTTTCTGGAAGGAAAAGATTGTGCTCAATCCTACTGGCTTTGCTATATCCTAAAATAAATAATTCTGCTGATGTTAATGTTACTAAAATATGGAAAAAAAAAATTATTACATTAAATTAAACATCAGGGGCGCTGTTCACTGGTCTATGCCCCTCCTGTCATGTAGGCTTTTCAATGTAATGTTTAACATTTACTAGGTCTATATGTATATTTTTATATTATATTTAAGTAAGTAAGTAAGTAAATTTTATTTATATAGCACCTTTCACAGATATAAATCACAAAGTGCTTTACAAAGTGCAATAAAAAACAATAAAACTTAGAGAAAAAAAAAAAAATTAAAACCACAGAATATTGAAACATAAAAAGCCCAATCAACTAAAAGCTTGTTTAAATAAAAGTGTCTTCAGCTGCTTTTTAAAAGAATCAACAGAAATATCCACTCGCAGTGACAGGGGCAGGGCGTTCCAGAGTCTGGGGGCGACTGTTTGGAAAGACCGGTCACCCCGGGTTTTCAAACGTGTTTTGGGGACCATTAAAGGTTTTGACCTGAAGACCGAAGAGTGCGTGAGGAGGAGTAAGGGGTCAGCAGGTCAGTGATGTACTGGGGGCCTGTCCATGTAGAGCTCTAAAAGTCAAGACTAAAATTTTAAAATCAATCCTGAATTTGACTGGAAGCCAATGAAGTGAAGCTAAAACCGGTGAAATGTGAGCCCTTCTGTTGGTTCCAGTTAAAAGCCTGGCTGCAGCATTTTGCACCATTTGAAGCCGACCCAGAGACAATTTGTTGAAACAAATAAAAAGAATTACAATAATCAAGGCGAGAAGAAATAAAAGCATGAATAATCATCTCCAAGTTAGATTTAGACAATAACACTCTCAATTTAGAAATGTTTCTTAGATGATAAAAACAGTTTTTGACCAACTGTCTAGAATGACTGTCCAGAGACATAGATTGGTCAAACAGAACACCAAGGTTTCTGAGGCTCGACTGGACGGAAGAACCCAGGGAACCAAGGTGTTGTTTGATTTGAAGTATTTTTGGTCAGGTGCAAAGATTAAAGTTTCAGTCTTTTTGTATTTAGCTGTAGGTAGTTATTGCATAACCAGTTCTTTAAGCAAGTCAAGCAGTTCAACAATTCAGTAAGTTTATAAAACTCAGAGTCTTTAAAAGAACAGTACAACTGAATGTCATCAGCATAAAAGTGATAAGACACATTTTTAAAACCATGAAATATTTCACTAAGAGGGCATATGTACAATAAAAACAAAAGAGGACCTAAGACTGAGCCCTGAGGAACTCCATATGACAGAGGGTCATTTCAGAGAGAATATTGTTAATACAGACACAAAATGATCTGTCACTCAGGTACGAGGAAAACCACTTTAGAACTGATCCAGAGAAACCCATTTCATATTGCAGACGCTTTAACAATATATTATGGTCCAGAGTATCAAAAGCAGACGATAAATCCAGTAAGATCAAGACTGAGTACTGCCCAGAGTCAGCTGCCATCATAATGTCATTTGATATCCTCAGCAGGGCAGTCTCTGTTGAATGACATTTTCGGAAGCCTGACTGAAATTTGTCTATAACATTAATTTCATTAAGAAAGCAGTCAGCTGCTCCGCCACCACTCTCTCCAGGATTTTAGATAAAAAGGCAATTTAGAGATTGGCCTGTAGTTGTTTGGTTCAAAAGAATCCAAATTGGGCTTCTTCAGAATGGGGCTGACGACCGCTTGTTTAAAAGAGCTGGGCACAGAACCAGTTAAAAGAGAAAGGTTGATCAGTTTAACAACATAAGGACCAACTAAATCAAATACATTTAAAAGCAACGAAGCTGGCATTACATCCAGAGGGCTTGATGATGGTTTCACTTTTTTAGTAGACCCTTGATATCCTCTTCAGTGACAGGTGAGAAGGTGGACCAAGAGCACTGAGGAGATAAACCCCAGGATGTGTGGACAGAGGATGGGTTTATAGAAGCTCGTATATCATGTACCTTATTCACAAAGGAATTTAAAACCTGTTGCAGTCAGACTTTGAGTGGACTGGTAAATGAGGAGCTAAAGGAGAGACAATTCTTGATATTGTGTCAAACAGGACTTTAGGATTTTTCTTGTTCAGAACAACAAGATTAGAGAAATATGCAGACCTGGCCTGTTTTATTATATCATTTAGTGACATGATGAGCTCCTTCAAGTGCAGTCTGTGGACTTCCAAACTTGTGCATTTCCACAAGCGTTCTGTTTTTCGACAGTTTCTCCTACAAGATAAGATTTCCTCATTTATCCAAGGGCAGGGATTTTTAGGCGTGGTGTGCTTACTTTTAGCGGAGCAACCTTATTTAAAACAGACAAACAGTGCTTATTAAAAGACTGCATAAAAGATTCAGGCTCACTACAGCCATCAAAACGATCGGGTCAAATGACTTGAAAATTTCTCAGCTGTGGATCCATTTATGATGCGTCTTTGTGACATCAGTTTGGAAGGAAGATAGTCCACACTGGAATGCAAGTTAAAAGATATACAGCAGTGGTCTGTCACATTAGTGTCTGTAACACTCAACTGGTCAATGTTCAGGCCTAAAGAGAAAACAAGGTCCAAAGTGTGGCCTTTGGTGTGTGTAGGACCAGAGACATGCTGCTTAAAATGAAATGCTTCAGTGAGTGTTAAAAACTCAGATGCCAGATTACTCGAAGCATCATCGATATGGAGGTTAAAATCCCCGAGTATCAGAACATTATCAAGTTTGATAATTGAAGATAAAAATTCAGAGAAATCCTCTAAAAACAAGCGTCCAGGACCAGGAGGTCGGTAAATTAAAATGCAATAAAATGAGTCATTGTTGCCAACCTTAGTCATCTGCATCTCAAAGGAGTCGAAAGAGTCTGGGTTCATCAACCTGCAGCAGAAACAGTCCCGGTACACGAGTGCGAGTCCGCCTCCTCGCCGCGAGACCCGCGGTGTCCCAAACACAGAACAGTTCGGAGGGCACAGCTCGTTCAGATGAGTGTACTCCATTTCACGCTGCCAGGTCTCTGTTAAAAACATAAAGTCAAGGTGTTCCTTTGAGAATAACTCGCTGAGGAAGAAGGCCTTATTTGCAATGGAGCGAGCGTTGAGCAGAGCAATCCGAGTCGGCTGTGCCAGATCCAAGGCCGGTGCGCGCTGACCATCAGGGCAGCGCAGCGGTGACAGGACGTGGTCACTATTGACCACCCGGCATGTAACAGGACACAGGACCCGCTCACGTGGAGGGAAGTGTCGGAGCCGCCGAATCGGAAAAATCCGGTCAGATTGGAGGGACGGAGACGCACCGGACGAGTTCCCGCCAGATTCACGGACCGGAACCGACCGCAGGCACCGCTCGTCCCAGACAGATCCGGAGCCGCTCGGACTTGGTAGTTGCCCACGGTGTTTTCTCAGCCTGGCCCCGACGCCAGCCCTCAATCCCCGCTTCCTTCTCTTGCCGCGGGGCTTAGCTAGCAACAGGTACTCCAGTGATGACGTGGAGCACTCAAAAACTGGAGGGAAAAACTCCGCGTACCTGGCCCAGGTAACACAAAAGTCTTTCATCTGCTCGTTTATTCGAAATAGAGTATGTCGATCATATTCAAAAGCAGCTGATGCACAGTTACTTGTTGTAAGGGCTGATAAGGCAACAAACATCACTAGAAAACACAAAATTACATTAGCGAACAGACAGGGAGCAGAGGCAATGCCGAACACAGGCGCCATCTTGGACTCAGTCGTTTATTATATATTACATAGTGTTTACAGTTTTGATGGCACTAATATGTCTAAATTTACACAAAACATGACAGCCCAAGTACAATACACACAAAGTGACCTCAGCACCAATCATCGTCTTCATTTGGTGATTGACAGGTGTGAAGGTCCGCCCCTTGAATGTTGAGGCTAAATGTATTTAGAGCAGAGACTTGGATTTGAATCAAACCTAGAGACTTATAAATTAACAATGAACTCTACAACTCTACTGTGTTTCTGAGATGAGAAGAAGAGGAGGAAGAGCAGAAGATTTTATATTTGTTCCAATTACTTCCAGTCTCTCTTGTAACATTATTTTTGCCTCCGTCTTTAGTCGAGTGATAAAACATTGCAGTATTTAGTGGAAGATCTCAATATATCATGTAGATCATTCTTTGTTATGAGGGAAAAAGAGTTAGTTTTACGATGACTAATCTTAGTTGTGTTGAACACTTGTTTGAACCACCAGCTGAACATTTATGTACTTCTAGACTGACCTTATAGTGTACACACCCACACAATGTTTCATGTGAGCTTTTTACACAGACAAATATATTAAAAGCAAACACATAAATAAGGTTCTAATGTTAAAACACCAGCCTGTTTCTCCAAAATGCCGTTCAACCACTGCGTTTATAATTACAGCTTCACTCGCCCGACTGTCTTCGGCTGTTGTTTTCAGTTCAGGCAGAGCCGTCGAGTTTCATAGAAGGATCCTGAACAGGCCGTTTACATACTGTATGTAAAATAAAACCTGTCTGTCTGGTGTGAATCAGCACCGAAAGTAAATACACAGGCATGTGCTGTTTTTTTCTGCTCAGAAATTAGCTCACATTATTTCAAGAAATACAAGTTATGAACAGGAACCTGTGCACTTTACGAGCTTGAGCAAGACTTTGAGACAAAAGTATGAAGTAATATTGGAAAATAAATTACTTAAAAGAGGACAAGCCAGACAATGATATATGTTTTAGACCAGGTTTTCCCATGTTTTCTAAATAATTCGTACACACAGCTGGCATCATGTAAGAATTAATAAATAGTGTGCATTTTCTTTCACAAGTAAAGGCTAAACATTTAGTTTAGCAAAAAATGTTTCAAACTCAGTATCAGGGCTGCATAACCTGCTTTATTTTTCCTCGTATGACATTTTCTAATGCAGAGAAAGGTTAATTAATACGAGACTCACCTCATTGCTGCCGAGCTGTCTGTCAGTGCTGTCTTCACTGTGAGCTGCTCCGAGGCGTGGAGCTGAACTCTGCTGCTGCCGTGGAGAGTTTGCCGTACCTGCCCTAAGCCCCGCCCCCTTGGCCTCACCTGGAGCCACAGGGTTTGTTTGTGTCACGCTTCCTGGAGATGAGACACTGCACGAAAAGGATGCAGTCGTGTTCACAGGAAAGATAAGATCGGAAATCAAATGTCTTAAGTGTTTTATATCCTGAGAATTTGTGTTGAGTTGTATTTGTGAGAGGTCAGTTTCCTTACGTTTACAACCAAATGACAGAATAAACTAATGTTCCCTGTGTCCTAGCATGTCAGAAATATATTCTGGTGCTATACCATTAATAGACTTGTAAACCAGCAGTGCTTTAAAGTCTATTCTCTGAGCAACAGGAAGCCAGTGCAGAGATTTTAAAACTGGACTGATGTGGTTGTACTTCCTGGTGTTAGTTAGAACCCGAGCAGCAGGGTTCTGAATAAGCTGCAGCTGTCTTAACCCTCGTTTTGAGAGACCAGTGAGCAGCCCGTTACAGTAATCTAACCTGCTGGAGATAAAAGCATGGATAAGTTTCTCTAAGTCTGCTTTAGACATTATCCCTTTGACTTTGGAAATGTTTTTTTAAGGTGATACAATTTGGATGGTGTAATTGACTTAATGAAACTGTGAAAATTTAAGTCTGAGTCCAGGATGACCCCTAAATTCCTAACCCAGGACGAATCCATAAAGAGTACCACCATTACCAGAAATTAAAAGTATTGTGTGTGCACATTACTGTATATCTAAATACTTCATGCTTCATTGGGAATGTCCCGATTCCACCATCACAACAAGAGCTTACAACTGAGTACTTGCTGATACCAAGTACCGATATTGCTGTAAATTAAGTACTCGCATTGCAAGTGGGGTTCAAACGAGTAAGAAGCTAAGATATACTATATCCTGCTTTGGTATTGATAGAATGACCATGAGCAGATTTCTGAGAGCTGGAAATTTTCTGATGTGGCCCATTTTTAAAGGAATTAAGAGCCAATGGTTTTCCTGGTTTGGAATTGTTTTCTCATATTTTATGATAGGCTTGGTCTTTCTTTAGGGTTTTCATTATTTAAAACCACAATATCTTTTAATTCCCATACTGTTTATTTTTAATTTGCTGATATTAACTTACATACAATGATATTTGGTCTATTAAAACAACAGTCTAAACGTTTTATTTCTCCTGTTGACGTAGGTAAGTGTACCTGTGAACCTGAGCTTTTAAAACATAGGAAATTTATCTCTTTATTTGATTTTAGCTCCTCAGTTTGTCCCGACGCAGACACAACACACAGACGCCAGATGTTGATAAGTACAGTTTATTGCCATCACAAAGCTTTGGGGGAAACACAACATGGCTCTGTCTCTTGTTATCTTCACCTAAAAGACCAAGAATTAGCCTTTTTTTCTCTATGTGATGAAAGCTGCTTGAAACCATAGCAACAGATCATGAAGACGACATTTAGAAGAAAACTATTGAGCATTTTAATGAAATCCCCCAGTTTATTACAATTTAGGCCTCAAGCAGTTGTGAGAAGATGCTTACACAAGCCTCTTTAATTCATACATATGCTTTATATGTAATAACAAAGGTGTGGCTGATGTAAATGTAAAGCAGAAAAATGGAGGCTTTCCACTCAAAGGTTACAAAGTGGAAGGTGCAATTTTAACTTGTTTCCATTTGTTTCAGCTGTTTCTGTTTCTCACAGCTGTTCATGACAATAAACACATCTAACTGTAGAAGTCCCTTACTTTTCCCTAACCCTGTTGTCGTCCAGTGTTTCGAAACGGGACGGGACAGTGTCTACGTCTAAACAAACCTTTTAACTTCACACTCATGCTTTACCCAGAGCCCTGTCCTGGGCTGGGGTCTACTTCCTGGGAGGAGTGGGGGACTTCATGAAGCGGGGCGGGGTGGGGGACTTGACGCCGCGGGGAGGAGTAGGAGTGGGGGATTTGGGGGTAGGAGTGGGGGATTTGGGAGCTGGGGTGGAGGCGGGAGTGGGGCTCTTTAAGGAGGGCGCAGGAGTCTGGGGTTTGGGTGTGGGAGTTTTGGAGGAGGGGGCGGGGGATTTGGGCGGGGCGGGTGAGGCGGCGGAGGTGGAAGCTGGGGCAGCGGTAGAGGGTCTGGCCTGGCCCAGTTTAGGCTCGGGCGGCTGCTCTCCCTGTTTGTAAACGCTGACGGTGATCTCCACGAACTCGCCGCCGTACTTGTTCCTGACGTTGATGCTGTATTTGCCGGAGTCTTCGGGCGTCACTTGGTTGATCACGAGACTGGCGAATTTACCGCCGTCGAACATGACCTTAGTGTGCTCGCAGGACGCCACCTCCTGCTCATTTTTGAACCATGTGACCTCAGGGGTTGGGTCGCCCCACACGGTGCAGGTCAGGCTCAGCGACTGGACAAAGAGAAAAACAGAAATGAAACGCGAATTATCCTGGAGTCAGTGAAGTGTAATTTTGTTACAGTTGTTACAGTTCAATGTAATGTTCTGAAAAATAAATACATTCTTTAAAATGGTTCAAAACAGTCGCCATGTTAGTAATGTGTCCGGCCCCGTGTCAATAACTGTTTCCAGATAAAAGGGCTCATGTTCGTCTTCTTCAAACTGAGACATCTGCTTCATACTCTACTCTTTTAAAGACTATGCCACGGAATTTTCATGGAAGGTTTTCTTCAGGTTTCCTCCTAAAAGTGAAGAGGAGCCGATGGACAGCAGCATCTTATCTGGCAACACAGTCAGTGCCATTTTCTTTTGAATGAAATAATGACACCATTGTTTTTATGGACTTTCTTTGATGCAGCGCTCACATGACTTAAGTTTTACAGAGCATTTAAAAAGGTAAATTGTGGGTCAAAATAAAAATATTAGACCAGCGACTGATTATAAATTACATTTGGATGTAGGAGGATCCTCTATAAAAGCTGACTAGGTCTTATTCAATAAAGTAACATCATACTTAATTTTTTCACTTCTTGGAATTATGATTGTGTTGTGTTTCTATTTAAAAAATCTTTCACGAGGTCCATTTGCCGGTTAAATGACATTTGAGACCAATAAATGGAGAAAATGTCATGTTATCCCACATAAGAATGACTAATGCAGCTGACAGATAACAGCTTAATCACTTTTTTAAAGAATAGAAATGATTAATGAACTAAAGCGATCTGTGTTACTGAAATGTGTAGCGGCAGTAAAAGAAAGACGGGAATGCAGTTGTTCCAGTCAAACTCAAGCTCACAGTCAAAGATACAGGTGCCCTGCTCTAGGTTTATTTCCTGTTTTCTGTTTTCCGGTTTTTGAGCATCTTCACTTTAATCTAAACCCTGTCAGTTTGTGTTATGTGTGGCTCACCTTCTGCTCCATGATGGTGACCACGTCGGGCAGACCACCGACCACTCTGCCTCGGTCTGAGGAGGAGGAAGAAGAGTTCATAAAGCAACACTTACTTTTAGAACTTTTATCAAGCTGATTAGATGAAGTAAGTAAAGTATAAAGTGTTTTTGTTAGAGTTATTCATTCACTAACTATGCACCAATTTAACAATACTCACTTTTCTCAGCAAATGCAGCTGCCCTGAAGGACAAAAAAAAGAGAGTTGGTTAAAAACAAGTCACAGATTCATGTGCTAGAGCTAAACAAAACAAACTCACTTAAGCCTGAGGTACTCATCATAAGCATCAGTATAAGCTGTAAAAGAAAACATTCAGTTAAAATTATTTTACATTGTTCCATAAAAATCTCTGTAAAACTGTGTGAGTCTGTACCTTGTCCGGAGAGGTCGAAGCTCCTGGTGTGGGTTTTCACTCCGTCGCAGATCTCGATGGAGTAGTGGCCCTTCTCTTTGTCGGACGGGTCGCAGATCTGCATCCAGGCCATCTCCGCTGTGCCACCGATCCTCATCTTCTCCGATGAAGCGATCTTACTCTCTCTGTAACGATTGACACCAAAGAATCACAGTTACTCATGAATGGATTTACTGCTGTTAGGAATAAGACTAGTGTAGAATCCATTTGTACCTCCGCCCACAAGGTGGCGCTGTGTGTAGGTGTACAAGGTTTTTTTGATGACACCAGGTGTTGCATTATGTGGAGGACTTACATAAAGGCTAATATATTGTATTTGATGGAATTTACTGGAGTATTGGGCTCATTTTCTGTAAAAAGACACATGTCCGAAACCCCACACACTCGGTGACCTAGTGGCTTATGGCGTTGAGCCTTTCGCCGCTACAACTAGACAACAGGTTTTAGGAGACGATAGTTTTAGTTGCTTATAATAGATTTCTCTGTCCTGATCTGACTGAGAGAAGATCCTAATGCAGCTGCTGTTGTGTAAAGAGTATTAAATTACTTGTGTTTCCAGACGGTCTTCATCTCCTCGGTGTAGTACTTCATGTAACACTGCAGCCTGATGCCTTCAGGAGTGCACTGCAGCACCAGATCCGACGCAGATTCACCTGACAAACACCACCCCAGGGTTAAAAAACTCTCTCTTATGAAGAAAAGACAAGTACATCTGACTAGAGTTTATGATGTTTTTAGATATTTAATGAATATATAGTTAAAACAAACAGAACTGAAACATACTGAATTCCAACATAATTGTTAAATCAGTAATTAACTCAAACCGGACCCAAATATTTGGGGTTTGAAAAAGAGTAGAAGGAAGCTTATTTGTTTCTATCCCCTTCATAGAAACACCCTATAATTGTTTGATAAATATGTGACTGAAGTCTTTAAACTCACCAGCGATCTGAGCGATGGCATTAATGATGTCATCAAACACTGTTAAAACAAAAACAGTGTTAGTTTCTAAGCAGAAAGAGACATTCTCCATACTTTTTTTAAAGCATGAGCACACTGAGCAAGTTATCTCTAATTTACTTCTTTTTTAAATATTTTTTTTCTGTGCTGTTTCTGGAGTCCTTTATACAAAAACGGCGTCACATGAAGCACATGATGATATTAGCTTCTTAGCTTTATGTTTAGCACAAACAGTATATAACTTGGTCACTTGTGAGTTGTTGCCATCTCCTTCAGCTCCAGTAAACTTCCCCTTGGAGTTATTTTTAATCAAATACAATTGGATTTTGGTAAATTTGGCAGAACTTATCAACAAACAAAAACACAAACTACATTAATAAACTAATAACTGTGAAAATGAAGCAGACCTTGTCCTGAGATGTCGATCACAGCTGTATCTTTTCCTCTGTCGTCGCTCAGCACAGCTTTGAAGATGCCCTGATCCTTTCGTGAAAACTGAAGGAAAATCCATAAAATCAGCACAAACATAGACACACAGTCCAGATATACACCAACTAAACCTTCACTGTGTTATCATCAAACGTTACATTTGGGATTGGCAGAGCGCAGGTCCCTGACGCGACGTTGGGAGGAGTTTCTGGAACAATCTCATCGTCCTCTTTGTACCAGTGGAAAGAGGTCTCCTTCTTGACGTTGGCCACCTGATACAAACCAAGACAAACTGAGCTCAGAGCGTCTTAAGTGTGGAGACCTGTGTGAACTGGGAATAATGAGAAGCGTGTACCTTGCAAATGAGCAGAACCGTGCAATCCTCGGAGACAGTGAAGGAGAGATACTCAGAGAAATGTGGGCCTGAAAGTCAAGTCACAGTTATTGTTATTATTCATTTATTGAACATCTGTAATAAATGCCACAGCTGATACTTTAAGGTACTTCTGAATAACTGTACCTTGCTTCCTGATGTGCTCCTTCCTCTGAAACTCTGCCTCTCTCAGAGCAACTTTAAACACTGGAGACACAGATAAAGACATTAGTTAAACCACAGATAAATGAACCGTTCTTCTCTCAAAGTTAGATAAGTCTGTCGTCCTCACCATCTCCGACCAGCACCAGGGACGACTGGGCCTTGGCTTTTCCGTCGTGGATCTGGACGGTGTATGTGCCCTCGTTGGCTCTGGTGAAATGATCCACCGTCATCTGGATGACTCCAGTCGCCACGTCATGACTGATCTTATGACCCTGAGACACAACAATGAGACTCTTAACCCCATATTTCAACACTTTTCCTGTTTTTTCTTGTTTCTCTTTACAATTATCCTTAAAAAAATGAATTAACATGTAAAAGTCTGAAGTAATATATTTGGATTTTTTTCTAGATTTAATGCAGTTTATTTTGGTTAAACACTAGATTTAACACTAATTCTAACCGTTCTGTTTTACATTCTTTCATCAGGTAACTCTTGAAATTTTTGTTCACCAAATAAAAGTCTATTGGTCTGTTCTCTAAATGTGTTTTGTGTGAAATGACTCTGGTCTAGTTTGGTCTGAACGATCATTTTTGTCAACCTAAAGACCATTTGTCCAGCATTTGTTGTCTCTTAGTGTTGCTTTAATAGAAAATGCATTGTACTACATACTGCATTATATAAAAAACACAACCCCCCTGTAAAGAAAACACTGACCTCTCCACTGGTGACCTCCTTGTCGTTGACGATGAACCTGTAGGACACGGCGGGCGATAGTTTAACGGCCTGCAGCCAGAAACGCACATGACCCTTCTCCAGGATCTCGTAGTTCAGGCCGTGCTTCAGAGGAACCACTGCACAAACAAACCACACAGTCAGTGAACATTAATGATCCTACAGAAGCTCAACTGGGTTCTGTTGCACCTTTGACACTCACCTGGATGTCTGATGGCATGACTGAGCTCCAACATGGTGTTCAGGGCTGCAGGGGAACACAACAGAGAGAAATATCAGTACCAAAAAGAATTGAGCAAAACATGAACAGCACTAGCGTTGATTTGAAACTGTCTGACTTCATTAAGCACCATTAATTCCCCAGTTACTGTAATAAACTTGAATAAATCAATATTCCTGAGCCCTAAAGTTATTAAAAGAGCTGAGATGACATTAGCAAGGTGTGCTACGTTTTTAAGCTAAGAAGGTACAGTTATAAAAAAAATAAAAAGATTTAAACACATCTCACTTCACTTTAAATTTTTTCTTTTTTTCACTTTTCTGTGCTGTTTCTAGGGTCTATTATACAAAAAAATTTACATTTCTTTAGCTTTATATTTAGCACAAATAGTCTATATAACATGGCCAAGGGCTTTTTGTTTTAGATTTTACACAAGTTCTCCTTTAAAGACCTTGCGTGGGGTGTATTTTTTAGTTTTTATACATTATTACTGACGCCGGTCGGTAGATAAAACCTAACAACAATTGCCTTTTTGCTCTGTTTTTTGTTCTGTTCAATTTGGACACTGTCAGAGGAAGTGTCAGTAGGACGTCACCACAGATCTACTGGAAACTGTGGAAATGGGTTTGATGCTTTTGTACAGCACAACAATATATCAGTTAAGTTTTAAGGCTTAGAGTTTGAGTCTTAAACAGGGAACAAGGTAGAGTTTCACAACATACCGTCCTCGGTGAGAGTGTGACTGGCAGAAACACCGTCAGTATCTGTGACCACCACTGAGTATCTACCCAGGTCGTCCTTATCGGGGTTTGTGAAGGTCAGTCTGGAGCTGAAATGACAGAAGAACAGCTGGTAAACATATCATTTAAAGTGAAGAGCAGGGTAAGACAAAAGGTTAAGAGTGGAGACCAAAGTATTGTGTAGCAATGAGGTTAATTTAAACGAAACTTACACCCTTACTCAAACCCACTTTCCTGCGCTAAAATCACCCAAAACCCAAACTTAAGACCTGAATATAAATTATTTTATAAAGAATGTTTTATGTAGCATCTACCATCTCACTCTTTCTGGAACCTTAACTGTGACTTTAGACTTTTAAGAAGCGAAAAAAAGAATCTTAAACTCTAATAGACACAGACACACAACAGAAAAGACCAAAAGGGACCTTCAGTTTAAAAAATGTTAAGCTTATTGATTCTTGTAAATATTTCAAACCAGACAGATCTGTTCGTTTCTTGTAATTATTTACTCCAGTGAACAAACAGTGATTGAAAGTAAAGCCTAAAGGTCTAACAGTTTTTTTTATTTAGTTTAACTTAATAGCTCTTCTTACGTTCTTCCTTTGGTCGTCATGGAAACTCTGGGCCAGTCGCCAACGGGGCTGTAGTTCTTGGACCACACAAACTTGGACGTCTCACTGATTTCACAGGCTTCAAGAGACAAAAAGACGTCTCCGGTTTCCTCATCAACGCTCGCCACGATCTCCTGAGTGCCTGCAAAGAATCATGGGATTGATTGAGTGAATATTACACTGACAAAATGACTCACAGACATATTCTTTTACTGACTAAGACACCTCTTTAAAATACATATTTTGAGTGTTACAATGTTTTTACCCAAAATAGTGAAACCCAAAAATGACTATAATATAATATTAATATTGATTGTGACTGTTGTAGCTTATCAAATGTGGCCATTAGGTAAAATAAAGAGTGTGTTCTTCATTATTTTTATAACAGAGACATTAAAGTAGTATTATGTGTAAGGTGAATAAAAAATGGACTTCTGGTTACTGCTAAAAAACAAACAAAAAACAATTATGGATTTCAGATGATGTGTTCCTTTTTTGTGGTTAGTGATGAGACAATTTTGCAGTGGCAGTAACAAAATATATGAATAAATAATTTTGTTGAGTCCTGATAAGCGTAATTAGATTCAGATATGTTTGCTTTGGACTAAAACAAAGCTTGTCCTTTCTGACAATGCTTGGAATTGATTTAATTCTAACACTAACTAATCAACAGTATAGTTTTTGATTTTGTGGTTACCTGGCAGAGCTTTGGCGCACACCGGCTCGGACGCCTGTGAGGCTTGTCCAACACCGCTGGCATTGACGGCACGAACTTTGAACACGTACGTTTGTCCTTCCTCCAGACCAGACACCTGCAGGAAAACAGAAAGGTAAATATACTGAAGGCGTTTTCTCTCCTTAAAGTCCGCACTAAGAACTCTTAAACTGTTACACAGTATTTGTTTGGTTCAGAAACTTCAGCCCTCACACTAGAGTTTCAAAAAGCGGACTAATCCCTGTTGCTGTGTTTACTGTTACCAGCATCTACTGCGGTCTCATTGTACAGTTGAACCGGAGAAATACATTGACCCGACTGAATTAAGATCAAACATGTACAAAGCGCTAAAACAATAAATAAACAGTTTTAGACATTATTTAAATCTCTATAACACTCTTTAGGAAACATCTGTCGTAGAGAAGCGATAAAAAAAAGATCCGAACAAACGTAAAACAACGTAATCTATGTGTTGTTTGTCTCTCTAAACACGACCAATATCTGTTTTCTCTGTTCACTTCCTCCATTCACTCTTCTTCATGTGTTTAATATGTCCTGGAGCTTTCACAGGAAAGTCCGGACCGAACAGTGCATCCTTACACAGTTTCAGAAGATGCTTAAAAACTATCCTAAGAGATAATGTTTAAGTTTGGTGGTACCTCCAGGTAACGATGGCTCACGGCCTCTTCGTTCAAAGTCACAAAGTCCGATGAACCCTTCTTGGCCATTTCCACTTTATACCCAGTGACTGCACTCGCTCCTGTATACACGGGGGCTTTCCACAGAACGACCAGCGACTGACCTCTGACCTCACTGAAGCCCAGGTCGTAAGCAGGACCTGGGAACACATGGGAACATAAAAATATATATACTTAGATTAATGTGAAGGTTCTCAGTCGTCCAGGTCACCCATACACTTAGCTGTGCCGTCACTTCCTTTTATAGTTAGTAACAGGTTTATAAAGGTAAAAGTTAAAAAAGACAGTTTTTGATGTAAACATTGCATTTGGTGTCATATATGACTACCATAGAGTAACTCATAAAACTCATTTTCACCTGCTTTAGTTTTGTTTGAATAATGTAAACTCATACACAACCTATTTAGGCCAAGGATTAAATAAAAATAAAATAAAGATCCCGATTGGCACATGAACGCATTAAAAGCTAGACAAACAAGTTAGCTAGCAACAGAGTGACCCAAAATGTGTGTTTTGTTGACGAAAAATGTAACCGTAATGTCTAATGTCGGAATTTAGATCTATTTAAGAAAAGCAGAAGTGAGCTGCATAGAAACAGTATTGTCGCTATAAGAGAATGCTTCAGTGTTAAATGTATATTAGTAATGAGCCTCAAACCTGGGGTTTCCATGGTCCACGCCTCACACTTCAGAGGAACACTGGGAGCAGATGGGACGCCCACTCCGGCCATGTTTGCAGCTGTGATCTTAAACTCGTAGAAAGTCCCCTCCTTCAGATTCTCAACCTGAGTGAAATGGTTAGAATTAAATGTAAAACCAATTTTATTTTTGGTGCAACAATAAAACGTAAAACTTACTTTGCAGATCCTCTCGGTGACGGCCGCCAGGTTGACTTCCTTCCAGGTCAAAGTGTCTGCGTCTCTCTTGTCGATGTAGTAGGCGTTGACTTTGGAGCCGCCGCAGTGTTTGGGGCTCTTCCAGGCCAGAGTCATGGACGAACCGTCACAGCTGAGCATTGTGATCCCGAACGGAGCGCTGGGAGTCGCTGTAGACACCAGAACAACATTTAGGACATTAGAGACATGACTAAAGAGTTATACAAACATGACTAAAATAATACATTTGTATCTTAAAAACATGACATACAATTTAATCTATTCTTATTACAGTGGTTAAAATGTGTCCCTGTTTAAAGTTGTTAATAAGTTGTCCTTTATCTGGGAATTTTGTCAAAAGTGACACATTTCTTACCAAAAAAAGAATCCCCTAATGTGTATTTTTATCAAGTTTAATGCAGTAAAAGGTGGGACTTAGGTGAAGTCAGTGACGTGGCTGTGCTTTGTCTGTAGACTCATGCAGAGTGTGAATAAGACATGCCTGCAGTGTTTCAAAAAGTGACTGTCAGTGTCACACATTTACCATAAAGACTGAATACCTACCATACTCAAAGCCTCTGCCTGAAAACAACGACCAGAGGCAAGAAGAGTCAAAATATACCAAAAAATTATTGTGTTTCATGTAAGAATATTCTGTTTTAATAAAGTATAATGGATAGGATTGTACAGGTCTTACTACCAGGTATAGGGTAATAATCTTAATGCCTTTAATTTTTTAGGTAAATGGGACATACACACATAAAAAGGGTTGTCAAATACAAATAGGCTACAAACCTTCCAAAATAAAATGAATCCAGTCCTTTTACGCATGGCTTTAAACTCCCTTTTTCACTGATTGCACTGGTGTTACTGTCTTTTAATTTGACTAAATCAACAAGTGATGAGTTTAAAGTGAGTTTGTTTTGCTTCTTACTGAAAAACCTCACCCAAAGCCTTCAGTTACAACACCTAATATACAATGTGATTGAAATCTGAACCACAAACGGTTGAATGGTTATGTTAAACAGGTTATGTCACAGTATAACAGTAGTTATGATACTGTAATTATTGTAAGATTGTATACCTTGAAACTGTTTTGTCACATGACTAATCGAAACAACAGTAAAGCAACAAACATTAAGCTTCCTTTTTACCGTGAAACATTCATTCATAGTGTTGTTTTCTGAAATCTGAGCTCCTGTGTTAACGTGTCGGTGTGTGGTTGTACTCACAGAGGGCAGGCTCCACAGCGATGGGCCCCGACTCCTGAGACTCTTCACTGAGACCAAACACGTTCACGGCCTGAACACGAAACACGTAACTCTCTCCAGGAACCAGGCCATGCACCACAAACCTACAAATAGAAACATTAAAGTTAACAAGGCACTGTTTAGTTTAGTTTATTGACATTTATTTACTACATGTTACAATTAGACTACAATAATCACATTTGTGTTATTATCTTAAGTCCATAGTCAATAGTTCAACCATTTCATTAAATGTGTGGCACAAGGACAGTAGCTCAAAGTGTTAAACCATTTGGAAAATTAGAAGGATATAATGGTAGAGCTTTCAGAGCTTTTTTTTTTAAACTTAAAGTCCAGAACACATGTCCTGACCTGTTGTGTCTGAAGGGTTTGTGGTTGCAGGGGAACCACTCTTTGGTGCCGACCACACGTCCATCGATGTAGTATCCCATGAGGTTTTTCAGGATTTTGGGAGAGTCCCACTGGACAAACACAGAGGACTTGGTGTTCCTGGTGGCGACGACCTGTCCCGGGGCAGAGGGAACGCCTGAAAAAAGAAACAACCAGATTAGATTTTATTCAGTAAATATTATTTTAGTGTCAGATTTTACTTTGACCTTGACTTTACCATCTACACAATGTTACCTATCATATTGTATAAAATCAAAGCTGTGTTTAGAGGCTTGTGAACAAAGACAAAAAAGACAACCTGATGCAGTTGTGGTTAACCAGTTCATTGTGCAGGGACTGGTTTAATCTAAAGTGTGTAAAAACAAGATAATCTCTCAACATGCAACAGCAGAGAGTGAATTCAGTGTCACTGTGTACATTCAGTGAAAAACACTAGGTTAATAGTGTTTGAGAAATGGGGCCGGACTCACTGTTTCTACAGAAGTGTGTAAAGGTGTCATTAAAAACTCTGTACACTGTAATTACACTTTGTTTGTGTTTGCGTAACATGCTCATCTGAACAAGGAAGAAGCATTGTGTCACAGAAAGAATGAACTAATCTGTAATTTTATCATTTGTGTGTTAAACAAAACTCATGTATAAATATGTTTAAAAATCTACACAAAAAAAGAGCTATACAGGAAAAATAAAAAATGCAACTATTGCCCACATCGATGGTTCTGAATTTACCTTCATTATTTTGTTGCAACCCACTAAATCAAACTCATTTATTCAAAAAACGATTTGTATTATTATACTAACTGTTTTGTTGACAGTGTGAACTTAACCTCTCACTTTTCAAATAAACATGTTCTGTCATAATTAACGTCTAGCATAACAGTTAGCATAATAACATTCAGAGTTCATATTTTTTTCTAACATACACTCGCCGACGCACAAACATGCCCATGAGCCATTATAACAAAAAGCACATACTTTTTTCTGTTTTGTTTTTTATCCCTTGATCTCAGTTTAGAAATTCCTTGTTGGCAGCCACCACCAGGGGGCGATAAGCATTTGTTTCCCAGAGGAAACCTACCCGAGCACAGGGAGAACGTGCGCAACTATAGAAGATATACTGTATTTAAAAGCTTGAGTTGTCTATAAAAACACATGTTAACACTGGTCCAATGGTGGAGTCATATTTTAACAACAAAAAACCTTAGTGTAATATACAGTATCGATAGATGTTGAACTGTGCATTTGTGCTGAGGTCAGTTTGACAAACACAGACCTAGGTTTAGATCTTAAAAATCACATGTTCGAGTGCTTTTTTTTTTTTGGTCTTTTTGAGCAATTGTTTTGCTTTAATTAAACACACTGTATTTAAAAGTGAATCCATAAAAGTTAACCAAATGCTTCAGCTAATAAGCCATAAGGCAATACAGAAAAACGCACTGTTACAAGGTAATTTAGCCAGGAAACAAACAAATTTTGGAAGAAAAGTGGGGTAAAATGTTTGTTAAACTGGCCCCTGGTCGTCAGTTTTCAAAGGCACACAGTGGAAAAGTGAAAAAATCTGTGCTATTACTGCAGTGTGATTATGTATTTTTCATTTAAAGTGTACATACCAATGAGCTTCTCAACACCTGCAACAAACGGCAACACACTTTCAATAGGATTTTGTTTTACTGTATCTGTAGTAAACGGACCTGTCTCCTCGTCCTTTGGTTCCACATTATAGCTTAACGATTGGAAATGTAGAAAGATTATTTTACTGTGTGGCGTCCCATTTTGTTGTTGTTGTTACTAATTCCTGTGTTGTTTAAGCTTACCGTCCATGTCCACCTTCTGGACCGGCTCAGTGGGCAAAGACGCCTCGCTGGAGCCGTAAAGGTTCACGAATACACCCTGAACTGGTACTTTTGCCCGTCTTGCAAATCAAAGACGGGATAACGTGGCGAGTTCAGTTTGACTGTGGTGTTGATCCGCTGCCATGCTCCAGTGCCTGCTATGCACTGTGGGAGAGCAGGAGGGTGAGAAGAAGCACAACCAAAGGGCCACAAATGCATCAGAGCAGCAGATAACAAGCAACGGACACAAGAAATACATGATAACTTCCATTGACAGATCTAATACAAGAGTCTTTATGGGACGTACCAGAGTGTCACAGAATGTCTTGGGCTTTTGTAAAGATCTGTCAATGTTTAAAAGACAAATGCAGCCGTACAGCTACAGCAAATGTGCTTAAAGGAACAACCCCAAATCAGAAAAAGTAGGTTTTGTAAGATGCAGCAAAGAAAATGAAGACATGATTTCTCTAATAACCATTGGCCAAAACTGACCTTTAGTGAAATTCAGGGGTGTCAAACTTATTTTAAGAGCCACATACAGCCCAATTTGATCTAAAGTAGACAGGACCAGTAAAATATAAAATGTGTTCCCTTTGTTTTAGTTCAAAGAAGTACAATTTCATTAAAAAGCCAATTACAACTGAAAAAATATTAATGTTGGCATAACCCAGTTTCTGCAGCCATCAGCATTTACAGTATGTTTTCACAATAATCACTCATCAAAGCTACAATATGACTTTGATGCTAACAATATTTTTCCAAAACCTCACACACTAAAAAAATCCAACAAAGACCAAAATAGACGGAAGACACTGCTGCTTTTTTCCTGATTTGAGGTTGTAAACATGTATTTTAACATCAATGCAGAACAAAGAGATTACAGAGCGGACTTTAGCAAGCGACACACACCTTCTCGATGACGTACGACAGTGGAGCTCGTCCGCGAGGTTTCGGAGGCGTCCAGCTCAGAACGACATACGACCTACAAACCTCAGAGACGTGCACGTCTGTGGGCTCGCCCGGGATTGTTACGTATCCTGGATGAGGAGTCAACTTAGTGAGGTTCAACATAAAGCTATTGAAGAAGTCCCTTTATGATCTTTGACAAGCTTTCTCTATTATTTGCCCATTACACTCAAAATTGACTATAGTCAGCAGCTCCTTACTTAATAACAGTAAATAATGGGACTTCTTCAACATTTAAGCACACAACAGTTTTCAAAACATATCGAATACATACAGATTTTAGTGCATGAAAGCAAACGTAAGCAAACATTCACAACAGATGTTAGATCGACGAAACACAAAGCAGGTAAAGTTTAAACTCAACACATAAAAGCAGAGTCAGAACAGCTCGTTTTTAAAATGATTGTGCAAATGTTAGTTTTATAACTTGCTGATGCCACCTTGTTCTTACACAGGTTTTAGACGTCAGTTCATTAAGCGGTATTTTTAGCCGTCTTGCAGTCTTATGTGTTGTCTTGTGTCAGGTGTTTTTCACACGTTTAACAAGGTTATTCATTTTGATACATTATAATGCTTTTGGTTTCACACAGTAAAGGTTTCTATGGTTTTATATATATTATAAGAAAGAGTGCAGGCAGTCCTCTTTTCTGTGACCAGTCTGATCAGTGAGAAGGCTGAACTAAACACCTCCTGCTCTTAGACTTTTCAAAAAAAAAAAAAAAAAAAAAAAGAAGAGAAATCTCAGGGAGAACCACTTCCAGGATGGACAAAGCGGGACAAAGATGTGTCCAGGACAGTTATATCGAGTACATTAATAAACTTTCATCATGGGTATTAAAGAATGAAGAAGCTGGACACTTGTCTTTTGTCTGAAGATAAGAAAATAGAGATTTCAAAGTGAAACTTGTATGCTTGTATTCAGGTTCTGCCATATGTTCATTCATTCATTTGATTTATTTGTTTAATTTAAAGCAACACTGTGCAACTTTTAGCCACTAGAGGGCGCAGATCCCTCTACAGATGGTTTTTGAGAGGAAACATTCCAAAAATAAGAAGAATAAAACATGTCTTCTGAAACAGTAGTGTAATTTTTTTGCATTTCATTTTGTACAAATAAAACTCTAGAGGGTCCAGTGCTCTCTCAGGAGAGGTCTGTCCCGGTGGCATTATAGGAATTATAAATAATTTCAGAGTTTTCTGTCCATCTGAGGGACTGGGATAAGTATGATTTTTCCAGTCAGTGTTTAAGAAACAATAAATCAATACAAGAATATATAGTTCTGGAAATATTTCAAAAATGTGATTTAGTGTCACACGTGTCTTTTAGTGTAAAATGTGGAGGTTATGTTCACAATCAGCACTGAAAACTGGGAACTGTTAGCGTTTGTGGTGTGAAATTTTGTGAGATGAGAGTTAAGGGAATTATTTGAACCCAGACTGGTTTACCTTCCAGATCATCATCCCTGATCACTATGTCGTATGTCCCATGGATTTTAATCACTGTTTCAGAGACGAAAGAACGTTAAAGAGTCGCTGGGATCCTGTCACGGTGGGTTTTGTATTTACCTTCATCTTTACCTTGCAGCCTCTCGCTCTCGGCCGGGTCGATGGCGGTCACTTTGTCAGATTTGCGGGACGGTCTGCTGATGCCGGCGCTGTTCACGGCCCGGACCCTGAAGTGGTAGGAGCGGCCCAGACTCAGGCCGTGAACCGGGTATTTACAAACCTTCACTGGAGAGTCATTGCACTGAACCCAAGTGTCGCTGCCAGATTCACAACTAAAAACAATAAAATGAAGAATTCAAATAACACTTTCATCTATGTGACGAAAACAACTCTGTCAACTGAGGTCAGAAATATTTAAACTAACAAACCACAGGTTAAAACTTCATGTGTAATTCTTAAATGTATAAATAGAAAGCTAACAGTTCTCAGTCCAGAAACTAACCGGTCCACAAAGTATCCGGTAATTGCCACCTCGTTGACAGTGTTGGGCGGTTTCAGGCAACAAGGACAAAGTCAGCGTTAACGTCATAGGCTTTCACACTCATGGGGCTCCTGGGGCCCGGCGGAGGTCGGGGCAGCGTCTACAGAGAGAGGGAACAAAGACGAGGATGAATAAGATCAACAATATGGATAAATAGGTTAAATGAATGGATAAAGAACCCATGTGTTTATTTTGGATGTGTTTTCAGATGTGGTGACTAACAATTAGACCTTGAACACAACTGGACTAGTGTATTTCAGGATAAACCACAGCTGGCACACCTGCCACCCAATCAGAGAAAGTATTTATATGTATGCTATTGCTATAAAACCATTATAAAAATGGTAGCACCAGTTTACAATGAATTTTGGTTATTTATTTTTAAATCAAGAAATACATGATCTAATCTAGTCTAGATAAGTATCTGAAAGGATTAAATACACCTAATACAGAAGAGTTAATGTAGATAAATAGTTTGTACGTGCAATACTCAATAGCAATTAAACTGTTTGAGACATCTTTTGAGATTCAATTTAACTCACTTTATTTGTCCCCGAGGGCAATTTAAAAGCAAATAGGTTGCTTAAAATAGACACGATCATAATCAATAGACAGAAGAAACACAACACACAACATCCAAAACACATTATTTATAAAGTGCTTCAATTACAATGTGCCTTTGTGCATTGTTTAACACTTTTAAAATGTCTTAAATATTATTGATGTTAAAAATGTGTAAATCAGGACTGACTTTCACAAACATGGAGCAGCATCTCTGTTCATGGCCAGATAGATTAACAATAGAAATGTTTTACTCATTAACCATGTTTCTAAATATATAATATAAAGATACCTGAGACAAACAGGTAGGCGCTGTGCTCTGCTGTGCCGTCCTTGGTGAAAATGCGGAGGGTGTACAGACCCTCGTCATCTTTGGCCAGACTGGGCAGAGTGAGACGAGCTGCGCCTCCACCGATCGACATCTCAGCCAGCTTACCGGGTTTCAACAGTTTATCTGCCGAAGACCACCGAACAATACTTAAAATGTGAAACAAGGCAATGTTAAAGTGCACCAGCCTCAGAGTTACTCACCGTCTCGGTACCACTGGGCGAGCGGCGGGAGGTTAGGGAGGTCAGGGACCACCACCATCGTACAAACCAGGCTGATGGACCCACCCTCAACTCCAAAACTCACGGGAAAACAATCGAGCAGAGCCACCTCCAATTTACTGCGATGGATCTCGGTCAGATGGGGAACTGCACACAAAAGAGCAGCGTTTTAATTCGAGGCTAAACACAGATTACAGCTGTTACACTGGAACATTTAACAGTAATCTAAGGTTTAATTATAATAGTGTTGCTTTTTATTAGGTTTTAAGGCAAGGACAAGAAAGTAGAATGGATTGCTTTTATTACAAGGGCATAGTTTGAACCATACTTAAAACAGTCTGAAATAAAATATACACCAAGTGTGTCATTTCAAAGAGAATTTTGTTTTTTACATTGATTCTGGTTTCAGGACTACACTTCCCATGATGCTTTATACAACTTCCTTTTTAATGCACTGGTGACTCATGTGACAAATGTTTTTCCCTTATAGCTAATTTAGACCATAAGATGTTTAGCCCAAAGTTACTCTCAACAATATAAATGGAGCTGGGGCATTAAACCTTGAGGAGACAAATATTTTAATTAGTTAAAGGAGCGTCAACAAGCAGGCTAATGGACTATTTAAATGTCTAAAGTGCTCCATTACAGACATTTGGACATTGTGTTTTCTATTCTGATGCGTCACTATTTGTCACTGAGGCCACATTATAACACGGTCATGTTGTTGTTTTGTCTGAATGTGAACAACAGCTCCTTATAATAGTTTCCACTGCTTATCAGTTCATATGCTCACATTCACATCTATTTGTGGCCGAGTGTCACTAATGTGTGACACAACTGGGCCTTAATCCAAACTAATAATACAAGAAAAGATCCCCCTCCGGTTCAGATTAATCGCCAGCTTCTTCTCTACGTTTCTTACCAAGACCAAGCTGGCAGGACACTCCGGACCCGGCTGCTCCTGTGGATATGAAAACCAACATTATTACACAGAAACTGAAGCAGAAACATGGCATTATTTAACACAAACATTTAGGGTAACCCCCATTTTTATGTCACTGGTGTTGAATGTATTTAATGCAGTGTAGACAAGATGTACAATGGTTTTAATTCACTACACAGAGCTCTAAAGACAAGGTAACTACTTCAGAAAGACAAAATAAAATGCACTATTACAATGTAGTGTTTCATTTCTGTGAACAAAAACAGATACAAATACAAAACAAGTGATGGAGAAAAGCCATATAAGCAACATTTTTAGCAGATTATAGTTTTAAAATCAGACAGAAGGAAGGACTCTTACTCTTGACAGTGACGGTGGCCTTGCTGGTGGCTGTGCCGTGTTGGTTGGTTGCGGCGACGGCGCTGTATTCGGCAGTGTCACTCACAACACACCTGGAGGAACAGACACATGTGGCTCAGTGACAAATCTGAACATCGTCCAGAAGAATCTACAGCACTTAGGGTTGCCAATAAAATAATATATAAAGAATTGAACTTCCTCTGAGGCGATGTAAGATTTTTCTGAAGTATAAAAAGGTATTTTTGGTTTAGACAAATATTCACTGTAGTAGTAATGCGTGTTGGATTCTTATCGGGCTGTGAATGTATTTTCAAATCCGTGGAGATGGTTTTAATGGAATAACATTTCTTTCTGACAAGTTTTAACAAGAACAGCCGCTTTTTTCCATTTTACCGTTGCCATAGAAACTGCTCTCAGCGTTTGTCGGGCTGAGCAGTTCTTGTCAGTCTTGACTTTGTGGATGTTTTATGTCTCTACAGGGAACAGTATGAGATTCTGACAGTAGGACTGTGTCAGAGTTTTGTGGTTACACCTTAAAATGTGATTTTAGGAGGATAAAAGCGTGAAATAAAACAGTATCATGTCATTTTAATGCTTATGTACAAATTGTTCCTGTCAGCTTTGAAGTCTAAGTTTTCTCTTTAACAAGCCACATGTCTCTTCTTCCTTGTTTCTGTGAACTCCTTAAGTCAACGGTAAAGACAATGTGTGCTTTTTTTTTTTTATCTATAAACAAACTCACATGTTCGTGAAAAGAAGGTTTAAGTGAAGGGTGCGGCGGCTGAACGGGAGCCCGAGGTGAGAATAGAAAGAAGAAACGTGACCTTCAACCATTTTTAAAAGGCCATCCATTTCTTTTTCCATCTGTAGGCCACATATATCAACTACTCTCTTTAATCTTTGCATGGGTTTAACAGGATTTAGTTGTACTTTAAAGACATTCTGTTTTCAAAGATGTGTGTATCCTCTTTGACCCTGAAATGTAGATTCAGATTTTAAATGTCTTCGAGAGAGAGAAAGCAGCAGAGGGAAAGAGGGAGGTGCAGAGAGAGGGAGGTATTTGTGGCTTGAATGACGCAAAGGTCAGCACTTGACATGAACAGCTGAGGGTCTTCAAGACGACGAACAGGCAGCAGGCTCCTTACTGCCTTTACAGTGTCTCATCGAGCTAAGAGGAGTTTTTAAAATGTGATGATTAATGTCACTTGGGTGATTTTGAACCCAGTCAAAGTATAAATCACTGATACACGGGGGATTTTGGATCCGTCCCATTCTGTACCAGTCTTTTTTGCCATATTACAATTATGTAAACTGTAAATGAGGAGTTTTCTAAACACATACATAACTTTAAGTTGTTGTCTGTGTTACCTGCTAATGATCAAACTGTGGACTCCATATTTGTTCTCAATCTTGTACTTTCCTGGAGCGCTCAGTGGGTCGATTGGCACACCCCCTTTATACCTGCATAAAAATAAAAAATTGACACATGTCTCCATTTATCCGCAGCCTGTTATATCTTCCATTAAGATTAAAATCCTAAATATTCTGACCATTTAACGATGGGCCTGGGGTTTCCTTACGGTGCAGAACAGTTTCACGGGGTCTTCTCCCACACGGTGTGGGGTCGCAGAGCCACAAGGAAGTCCGGCATCTTCCCAATATCGTCCAACAACTCAGTCTTCTTGAACATCTTCTCCTTCACCTGAACAGGACAAGACCAGCGCCAAGTGACCAAGACATAAAAAGACACTGGAAATCCATTGAGTCATTAGCTACATTCAGTGGCACAGCTCGGGTTTAACTGGGGATTATTTGCTCAAATGCATACAAACAATTAAAAGTTTAAAGTTGCATTGTGTAAAATGTTAAAGTGACAGATGTATACATAGTACATTATTTAACTCTGGGTTTTTGATGCAGTATAATCACTTTAAAAGACAATCTTTTGCTTTTGTCTATCACTAAAGAGTAATTTGAAGGTCAGTAAAACCCAGTAAAAGGAGCCATTTTGATTGCATCTCTTTCTTTCTGCAACTGCCCAGAACGGACAAACTGAGCACTGCTGGAGGAGAAGCACACTCATGTTTTAATTTGAGCACAAATTATTGCATAAACTTAGGGCACAAATGAACTAAACTGATTTTGTTTCAAGTAAAATCACATCAGACCTATTTCCACTGGGTTTGTTCAGTGATAACATCATGTCCCTACAGGGCTACCATAGCTGTTCACATGCTCTAAAAAGAGGTGTGGAATTGAAATCTGCACTCTTGCCTCTAAGTGCTACAAAAAGGTATGAAACTACACCCTCATTTTTGAGACAGACTAAAAAAAAGAGGCTAAGTTACACAAGTTGCCAAGTCCAGTCGGAAAAAAACATTTGCAAAATATTTCTGCACAAACAGCTTTGAACCATTTAGTCATTGCATTAATGGAACTTTACCTGCAAAATGGATGCTAGTTACAATACTTGGAAGGTTAAAAAAACAGCATTTGCAGGAGAAACAAACACAGGACAGTCTTTAGAACAAACTCACCTCTCTCTGAATAGCCAGACTTTCCACCTGGGCCTTGGTGGCTATCCTCATTCTGTGGAGCTCCTGCTGGATCACAGCCAGACCCTTTCCAAAGTTAGTGGACACTCTCTGGTACTCCGGTACAGTGTCATCCTGAGACCTGCCAAAACAGAGATTTCAGTCAAACTCACAAACACCTACAAGAAGGACTGGAGTGGACTTAATGATGTGTATATATTCAGGCTGTGAGGCAAGAGAACCACACAACCTGCCTCTAAATTGTGTCTGATTAGCTTTTCCTTGAGGTGACATTAGCAGAGCGCTGCACAAAATACAGCCTTGGTCTAAAGAGTTTAGGAATTGTCCAGGGACTTTTTTTCTATGAACTAGAAAGCTTAATGTAAAAAGATAATGTGATATTTATCTCTATATTGTTTTATGTATTATCATGTTTTTTCAAGACCAGGTTTTAAATCTGCTGCAAATGACTTGAATTATGTTTAAAGTCACTTCAAGTCATTACAAATACTTTTTTGACAAGAGTTTATGTTATTATAAGAATTGTAAAAACATAATTATCTTGTTCTAACAAGAAACGTAACATGCTGTAACATGACAGTGCTCATGGCACAGCAAAGTATAGGAAATACAATTAATTCAAAGCAGAAAGTATAATAGAATACAAGATCACACTGAATTTTATTAGATTCTTAATTAGATAATTTTCATAAACATGCAAAAAAAAAAGCATCTGCAAAAACTGTAGAAGGAAATAGTTACTAGTTACTATTACTACTAAAATTTTGGTGCATTTCATGATTTTTAGATCTTCACTTTTTATCAATAGAAAACGAGTAAGCAGAAATGTGCTGCTGTCAGGACGCCTCAGTATTATCTTACACCAAACTAAAATAGACAGACAGAAAACAGCAGCCAATGGGAGCTCACCTCTCTCGAAAAGCCGGCACGGTGTAGGCTGGTTCCGCCATAGCCTCTGTGGCCTGGGGCTGCTGCGGGCAGGCCGGTTTCTTACTGCTCGATTTCCTGAACAAAAGAAAGGACAGTGTTAAATCTGCCACAATGATACACACGAAAGTCTCTCATGTGATCCTGGATTTTAAGTAAAATAGATGTTTTGTTTAAGTTTTTTTGTGTATTTTTACTTAAAAGCTTTCCGCTTTCAAAATTTGGCCAAAAAGGACCCTGAAAAGGAAGAAAACTATGTTGAAAAGGTCCATAATGTAATTGAAAAGGAAGAAAAACAGGCTTAAAGTGACCAATACTCTAAATATTGAATCTAGTGTATATAAAAAAAATTACACTAAATAAGACCAGGAAACTGAAACACAATTCTTATACTTTGTTTTTGAATTTGGTTTACCACGTCTGGGAAATGATGCACTATAACTATACTGCTCAGCTTTGAGGACAGCCAATAGCCAGATTATGACACATTTTATCACTTTATAATCCTGTCTTAACAATGTTAGTTAAGGTTAGCACTGCTTCTCTTGTAGTAACTTATACGTCAAAACTTAAAATGTCAGATCCACTTCTTTCGTGAGAAATTAGTCAAATTTGTCAAATCAAGGCTAACCATGAAATAAAAAAATAAGCCAAAACTAGTTGCAAAGTAATATCCAAAATATCCAAAGTATTGGCCAATTTAGTTTATTCTTTGTCTACTTTATCTCTCAAAATAAAATGATAGCCTACAGTATCTAGACATAAGCCGTCTTGCTCACTATTTCAACTTATTCATGATAAAACACTGCTTAAAGCATTCAACACAATTTTACAGGATTCTGCAAGAACTAATAAATATTTGCAAAAAAATAGACATCTACTACATTTAATTAATCCCAAAAACACTGCTTTTGTTTTACAAAGCCTGGCTGCAAAAAGAGCGATCCTCTCGGGCAGCACTTAGAGAGGCATGCAGCTGTGGTGTTTAATGTTTCATGAGCTGAAACAGCCAACGTGTGTTTGCAGAAGCCGCAGAGCATCAGTGAAACCAGCTTCATAAGCTTTAGGCATTAACTGTGATTAGAGAGAGATACTGTGGGCTTCAGAGCAACTCAGTGGTGACTTTATTCAGTGTGAAATTATAACCTGACAGTAAAAACTAAGTAGTAAATAACAAACATGAAAATAAAATGAGTAAAAATATGTTATGAGCATCTCCCTTCCCTACAAATCCTAGATAGATCCTTGTTTTCATTACAATAAACATGGACATTTAAAAAAATATATGTTTTGTGACTTTAAATAACACTAAATTGAGCATATAATAATAATGCATATTTTTATGCTGTTTCAAAAAAGTTATTGGCTAGAAGTAATATATAAGAAAGCAATAGAGTTGCACATCTTTTTTTTCCTTCATATTAAGGATTTAAAACTACATAAAACTACACAATAAGTGAATATATATAACTTGATATATATATATTTTGTTGAATTGCTGTGACTGCTGCTTGTCTACGAACAATGCTGATGCATACAACCCAGCTACGTACAACTATGTTAATTGAGCACAAAATAAAAAGGATATTTATAATTTAAAATACATAAAAAATGGATTTAATGAGAAAAAAAAAACTTCATCAGTTGTAGACATTATCAAATCACGACTGCAGACATTAAAATACTTTTCGTGCAGTCTTGGAAGACATTTTAATTGAGTCTTTTGTAAACTGGGTTGAATGCAAAACACCTAAAAGCTGCTAAGTCTAGACTACTGCTCACACAATAACAGGGAAAACGCTTGAGTGAAGCTCGACAGAGATACTAGCGAGCTAGGCCAAGCGTCCTCAGCTGCAGCTCGGAGCGAAGCAGCACAAGCGTGGAGGAACCCTCCGTACCTTTCTGTCTGCTGCTTGACATGTTTAGTAGTTGTGTGGTGGTAAGCATAATCAGTTTTCACTTGGGTCACAACCTTCTTCTTATGCCAGGGTATGACTTTGGAAGCCATGACGGGATGCTTCATGGAGACCTGGCCAGAGGCACCAGGAGGAAACCAAAGATGTTACGGCCAGAGCCACACGGGATTTAGAGCTATTCCACTTATTGATATTCATTGTGTTTACTGTGTTAAATAGTGGCCGACACTTCCAGTTCGTAGAAGAAGACATACACCTAACACATAGAAACATGTACTATCCCAACCTGAGCTGTACCTCACAATAACGAGGCATTTATAGTTTACACAGTTGATATGTGCATTGGCCATTGTTGGAAGCCAATCAAAAAAGGCAGTGTTTGCAAAATGCTGTGATCTGATAAAGCCTCTATAAAGCACTTATTAAACACACTGTGCAACATGTCTGCTTAAAATCTGCTTCTCATTTTCTGCGGCTGAAGACTAATGTCACCATAAGACCCCATTATTACGTTCCAACGATTTCGGTACATAGAGTTCAGAAACAGAAATGAACACAATGAGGTAGACCAGGAATTCCAGTGTTTCTTGTGGTATAACACTGAAATGTACAATTATAGACTTTAAATGACTGTGTCTGCTGGTTATCCGTCACAAGCAGTTACTGTCTTCAGCTTTTGTGTTGTACCTTTCAAACCTCACTACTTAATTTCTTCTTAATTTCCTATTCTTTCAGTAAGATTTACTCCACTTTATCTCGGGGTGGATATTATTACATATTTTAGATTAATAATAACCAGTTCTTGAGCCGTATTACCTTCTTAACCCTTGGAAGTGGTGAGCCAATTTTCTGTTGAACTATGAACTGTAGCTCTCACTAGCATCCAATTTATCAATAAACACTTAAATATACGCACAATTATCATTTCACCCTTAAAAGACCAATGCCAACATCTTGTAACTGCTCGGTTAAGAAGATTTTAAGATGATCGATCAACATTCAGAGTGTACTTCCTTGACTCACACTAACGAGTAAGCTAGACATACTTCTTAATGACATAGACTATACCGTGAGTTTGGTAAAGTTCATTTCAAAGCCAGATCTTTCTACAATGTGTCCCACTAATAAAAGTCTTCTTGGATCTCAGCTGTGCTTTAACAGTCATTAGCATTACTAGTTACATGCTAGCCCACTTTGAACTTCCCAAACTTGTTTAGCTGTTTAAACTTAGTATTATTAGATGCTAATTGTTTTATTGATGATACCCCGGAGTACGCATTTTTTTTCATTTATATGTTGGAAGACAATAAATTAATCTCAAACCTTTACAGACCATTGCGTTTTTACATTGTCATCTTTTTACATCTTTGTCTATTGGTCCATTATTTATCTATTGTCTCATTTACTTACTTAAAATAGCTTCTAACCTTTCTTCCTACCATTTCTCTCCTTCAAAAAGGCCCTTGGACATTTTAAATACAATAGTCATGTAAACACATTAATCTCAAAGGGCAACACGTCAAAGACATTTTTGAAGCGGCAGTACAGTCCCGACATATCACCAGAGCTCAGCACTTCAAATGTTTCCCCTTACAACCCTCACAGCGCTCAGCTATGAATAGATTAGCAGTGAGTCGGATCTTTGCAGAAGTAAAGTGAAAAGAGACATTAACCGATTGATTTAACAATTAAGAAAAGCAACACCGTGAGGAAAAGAAGCTGGAAATAAAAAAAAAACAGGGGAAACATTAACTCCAAAACCTGCATTAAGATAGTTACGCTTTCAAAAACCTATTCTTTCAACACATTTTACAGACAAATTGGAGAAGGTCAGCACCCTCTTAATGCAGTGGTATTAGGGAGAACGGTGCTCAGGGAGATTACTGACGGTTTCCTCACTCGAGAGAGGGCTTAGGTGACCACAGCCATCTGTCCCATTTAACTGATCCTCCATTTGTCAGCAGGACATTATCCATTTAAACCATAAAGCACATAAAGCTGCAGGAAAATAAAGATCTAAACATGAAAAAATTAAATAAAACAGACTTACCCCAAGAGATTAAAACAGCGCAAAGCGGTGGCAGACCAGCCTGATGCCGCTTGGGAAGCACTTGATGATGGTAACAAAAATATTACCCTGTCACTGGAGGAATGCTGTTCCCCTTCCACCCCATGTATGGGCGCACTTAAGACTATATATAGCATTTACCCCAAAATTTAGTCTCTTTCCACACTTTGAACGGAACAAGAGCATTGTGAATATCTACAAATGCAACTTAAACCTGCAGAATGTCTTTTATCTGCAAAATATTTCACTAAAGCTTCAGTGAAATATTTTGCAGATAAAACGTTGCATACAAATTAAAAAGCTTTCAAAATTCTGCCAAAAATCTGTTATAATATGAATGAACACTCCTTGAATGTTACTTTTTTCCATTTTAAAGGCCCTTATTTAATCAGTTGCCTCAGGATTTAAAGTTAATTTCTAAAAAGTCTTAAGCAATTTATTAAAAATGGGACCTCAACTTTGTTAATAATTGAAATTAAGTCAAAATGTATCTAGCAAATGTATGTTTAAAGAGACTTTTTTCCTTGCAGCTCCCAATGCTGAGCCCCTCGTGAGACCTTTTTAGGGTTTTCAAGACGCCTGTCCTCCTCGGCTCACACTTGCGTGCAGCAGTCAGGTTTATTTTTAACCCGCGAGTCGCCCGATACAGTGATACCTCCAATTCTTACAGTACAAGACCTCAGCTGCTATTTATACCGTACATTTAAATGAAATGACTGTGGGAACATTGATGTAAACGAAAGCTTTAAGCTGAGATTTACAAAGGCAGTTACTGTTGCGTTTATGGCCCGCTTTACTGACAGCTGCCATGTGGTTGCAGACAGTCACACTTTAGGTTTAGAGACAATGATACTGCTTCTACAAATATATCAGTCTAATTGGGCTTTTATGTGGTATGAGGGATCTTCACGTCAATGTGTTTTGTTTACCCATTAATATGCCATATAATCAGGTCTAAGACATTAGTAACTAAATGAATAAACCCTCAAAATGAATGGTTTATAATCTGCTTCCCACTAAATCCACTTAGTTTCTAAACGTTAGAGCCTCCTAGTGGTGATTTCAGAAACTGATGATAATGTAATGAGAGCAACAGACAAGGTCCAGTCTTTCAAAACAATATTTTATGTAAAATATTGTTCTCTCTAAAGACAAAAAAGCTATTAAGTGCCTTAAATAGAGTCAGTTATTACAAAGATAATGACAATACACAACACTTGAGTTAACATATAGGCACAGTTAAAGGCGCGTTAACCCATGGACAAGAACTGGGATCAAACTAACAACCTTACAGTAAAAACTCACTGTGTAAGCCACTGATCAAGTTGGATGACTCAAAGTTTGAGCTGTTAATTGCTGCCCTCTGCTGTTCACACTGAAGAAGACAGTCCTGCAGATGAAATAAATACACAAAATCATACTAAATACATATCTTGCCATTTTGTAAACATTAAACACAGTCCATCTACCGAAGATATTACTGTTTTATAATTTTAGCAACTCTCACATTTCCACAGTTGGGCATTTAAACACCGTCAGAACTGGTGACCTCAAAGACAAAACTCTGAAAA
>JALDNG010002472.1:0-30089 GCA_024349245.1 Neodontobutis hainanensis | reverse complement strand
AAGTTTAGAAACCAAATCACACGATCTTCAATCTATTTTCCATGGAATCATACAGGACTAGCACACGACATTGTGATAAATTTACTTGGCGATATTGATAATCCAAATATAATTAATGATAGGGAACAGAATAATCAAAAATTGTGTCATATTCGATCGGAAGATGTTATGGAATTCCCAAAATTAGTTAATGAATTACAACCTGAAATTGATATGAACAAATCTAAAACAAATAAGAAATCAAAGATAATGATTGATATCATTGAAAGGTTAACAACAAAAGAATTCCACAAAGACAATAGAAATTTTAATCAATCTAATAGAAGCCCTAAAAGAAAAAGAAGAAGAAAACAAAGTCAATGATGGTGTGACGAAGGAAAATATTGAAATTCTGAAAGCAAATAAAATAATAAAAACATCAATTGAGGATAAAAATAATGAAACTAAATTCAACTATGCATGTATTGAAGCTGAGGCAAAGATAAATAGTATCATTGAAAAAGATATTATTGAGATTATGCCTCAATCATCTGATAATGAATCAGTAGAAAGTAAAAACAAAATCGTAAATTATTCACTTGGTAACATCGATGAAGTAAAGGAAGCGGAAATATTTGATGGTTTTTGTAGCCCGGATGAAATATCAACATCAATCACAACTCTTCCAGTGGGAAAACTTCAATTAGACAAGCAAAAGAAACGAAAAGATATAAATGATATAAAAATACTTTAGAAATCGAGGCATTTAATGAATTGGAAACAAATTATCATGTATCTAAAACATCTGGAATATGCATTTACTGTAATCATCCCGTTTCGAATGATGGGGAAAATAAACATAATTACATTCTATAATCATCTTACTCAATGTACAGCAAGAGTTTTTAGAACATTCTGCACATATTGCGCTCATAGATATGAATCACACTTGGATCTAGTAAAACATGCATACGGGTGTGAAAAAGAAGTAAATTTTGGAAAGCCCAGCATCAAACCAAAAGAATTAGGTTTTTGCTAGGGCGAAGTATAATTTATCAAAAAGAAGCCAAACAATTCGAGAATTCAATGGCTAAGATCTCTCTGAATGAAATTGATGATAAATTCCTGAAAAGATTTAGAATAATGAACTTGAATATCCAATTGAGTGCATTTATAACCTATCTAATATTAAAATTCCGAAAACGTTAAAAATTATGTGTCTAGAGGTTTAGGATTCATACCACACGACGATAAAGGATGGAATCAAACGAAATCTGATCTGATTTATCATTTTACAGAAAGTGAAGAAAGTTCCCTCTACGATTAATTGAAGATTTCCTGGCATCAAAATATCGTCAATTACCAAAAAACACTCCAACTCAAATGACCTCTGATTTTAATAATTTCAAAACGATCCATCAACGAATATCTTTTTGTAAAGGCTGACAAAGGAGGGAAAATTGTTTGTTTGACACGTGAACAATATTATACTATAGGAAACAGAATTCTATCAAACCCAGATTTCAAATTTACAAAATGTGACTCGAATAATATTAATAGTGTCAGATCAGATTTACAGTGTTTTGAGATTCAGATTTTTACTCGTTTAAGAAAGTCAAATATAATCACCCAGGATAGATTTGATGATTTATTGGATGAGGCCCCGAATGGACTAAGATATATGTATGTACTTCCAAAGATACACAAAGATAAGGATTCATGGGCCAATGATCTACCACCAGGAAGACCAATAATTTCATCACATAATTGTGTCTTATCCATGATAATAAAAATGGTTGACTCTTGGATTAATCCGTGTGTGTATCGATCTGCATATTTAATCAAGAATTCGTGGTCTCTAATTATTGATTTAATCAAGCTGAATGAAAAGAATATAGATGGAATACGTAATTACGACTTATATACTGGCGATATCAAAGATTTATATCTTCATTTAGATCATAATAAGGTATTGGAAGCGTTAAATTCATTCATTATCTATCATAACATTGCACCGAAAAAACGCGAAATTATCCTAGATGTAGTCAGAAAAGATTTATCTAATCAATATTTTACATTCAATAACCAGCTATATCGACAGGATTTAGGCGTAATGATGGGTTCGTGCTACTCCCCTGCACTTGCAAATATTTATCTTTTAAGAGTAGATGCTGTATACCGTTCTATGCCTCAAGTTATATGTTATTATCGATTCATTGACGACATTTTTATTTTGAAAGAGAAAAAATCATCGATTTATAATAAGGAATTAAGAGATCTTAAATTAACAATTGGAGATTCAAAAGAAGGACTTGTTGTTTCATTTCTTGACCTTATGGTATGGATATCGGAAAGTAAACGTCTTGAATACTGCACATACTATAAAATTTTACATGGATTCAACTACGTACACAATGCATCATGGCACTCTCTCAATATTAAGAAATCAATTGTATATTCTCAGGCCTTACGTATCATTAGAACCAATTCAATCAAGGAAATAAAGAATATTTGGTTAAATTTGTTGAAAGAAAAATTACAAATTGTCGGTTACACGAAAAAGATGATCGAAAAACAGTTTAATCGAGCAGCTCGCAAATATAAAGAAGATGATCAAGCACATTACAACAGGTTACTGAATGATTATCGAGCTCGAAATCAACTTATTCTGGATTCGCCTTTGCCAATCGAATTGGAGGATGATTCAAAATTTGGTGATTCTTTTAAGAATATATGTTCAGCACATTTAGATGAGAATAGGGCAAATGATAATTTACTGATTTCAATGGATATCCCTGAATGGCTCTGTAAGAAGATTAAATCAACAAATTATAAGGCAATCCTTTACAATCCGAGATTGGAATACATTAATTCTGATTTAAGAAAATATTGCAAGCAAATCAACAGAAATCCTCCATCTATGCAATTTTGTTTTAGAAATCCTCGGAATATCCATAGACTTTTAGGAAAATTAAATCCAATTATGTTTGAAAGAAACCTTTTGAAATCTGAACAGAAAAGTTTAAATAATCAAGATAACGTGGCAAAAAATCAAGAAGAGAATACGAGAAATTCAAACATGCAATCACAACTTGAAACCTCTTTTTAAATATCAAAAAATTAAAAATCATGAAAAATTACTTTTGGCTCTTTTTTGGAAGAAAAATCAAATTAAATTCATTTTTTAGAAACGAAATAAATTTAAATTAAATTTATATGAATATATTTAGATTTTCAAAATCATTTGCAAACAAATCGACTGGATCCGATCTCTAAATCAATTCTGATTGGTGAATAATTCATAGAAAACTATTTAAACTCGGACGAATTCGGAAATAAACATTATCACCTGAGTCTTCGTGACGCAGCGCTTTGAGATTTAGTTTATTTTTTCAAAGAATTCGTCTTTATTTTCATTTAAAATTAAACATTTGATTTATTTCTATGAATAAAAATAACAGGAACTTACCAATCAAGATTACGGACATTACTGGAACGAGGAGGTACGATGACGAGAGAGTAAGTATGGGTCATATGTTCAATTCTAATTTTCAAAATCATAGTATAAACTATAGGAACAGACACTTACCGAAATCTTCGAACAGTCGTCGTTACTTTTTCGATAGGAGAAATAATATACCCTTCTATAACCAGAATGTTTATAATCAACGGAATTACGACTATGACCGAAGAAACGATCAACAAAATTATCGGAGAAACTATCAAAATTTCAATTTTTGGAGAAATAATCAGAGAAATTATTATCATACAAATCAATTTAGAATTCAAAATCCATATCCAAATCAAAGATTTTATCATAACGATCAACGACAATATAATTCAAATAACTCATATGGACAAAGGAATCAATCATACAATTATGGAAACAGGCAATATTTTAATAACTATAACGGATATTACAAACATCGGAACCAAAATTATAAACAGAACAGAAATCGAAACAATTTTCAACGGTATCCATATGGAAATATTAAAACAAACAAATTTAGAAGTTATAATCAGAACTTTGAAGATATAATAGCATATGATAACAGTAAATACAATAAATATAATTCAAATTTTGCGAAGAAAAATATTTACAACAATCATGATCATATTTGGAATCATAATAATAAATTATATGAAAGGAAATTCATTTCTCATCCAGGATTATATGCAAATCGAAATCTGAATAATAATTACAATAAAAATACACTTGGAGAGAATAATAATAATTTTTTAAGAAAATCAAATAAAATTCAGAGAGTTCACAATTATCAAGATAATTTTAGAAAAAATTCAAGATTTTTGAACAGTGGAGACAATCAATTCATGAAAAAACATAAATTCAGAAATAATATCCAATACAGTAGTGATAACTTTCCTGAAAAATCGGACATAACTTCAACATTAATTTCTGATAGAATCGATTTACGAAAATATAATTATCAAAATTAATAATTTTAGAGAGGCACTTACAACTATTAATGGAACAACAGATACACTATATGGGTTATTTCGATCAGTTTATGAATTTCTGAAACTAAAACATAATGGTTTTATAATTGGAATCAATACACGTCATAATTTATCAAAAATTAACTCGAAATCTGCTCTTACTGAAATCTATCAAAGGTCGCAGGAAGTATTGAAGTCCAAATATGAGGAATCAATTAATAAACAATTCAATAATTTGCTTGTCGAAACAGAGTTTGTAAATATACAATACAGAAGAATAGCCGTTTTTAGAGCTATTAAAAAGTTTAGAAACCAAATCACACGATCTTCAATCTATTTTCCATGGAATCATACAGGACTAGACATTGTGATAAATTTACTTGGCGATATTGATAATCCAAATATAATTAATGATAGGGAACAGAATAATCAAAAATTGTGTCATATTCGATCGGAAGATGTTATGGAATTCCCAAAATTAGTTAATGAATTACAACCTGAAATTGATATGAACAAATCTAAAACAAATAAGAAATCAAAGATAATGATTGATATCATTGAAAGGTTAACAACAAAAGAATTCCACAAAGACAATAGAAATTTTAATCAATCTAATAGAAGCCCTAAAAAGAAAAAGAAGAAGAAAAACAAAGTCAATGATGGTGTGACGAAGGAAAATATTGAAATTCTGAAAGCAAATAAAATAATAAAAACATCAATTGAGGATAAAAATAATGAAACTAAATTCAACTATGCATGTATTGAAGCTGAGGCAAAGATAAATAGTATCATTGAAAAGATATTATTGAGATTATGCCTCAATCATCTGATAATGAATCAGTAGAAAGTAAAACAAAATCGTAAATTATTCACTTGGTAACATCGATGAAGTAAAGGAAGCGGAAATATTTGATGGTTTTTGTGGCGGATGAAATATCAACATCAATCACAACTCTTCCAGTGGGAAAACTTCAATTAGACAAGCAAAAGAAACGAAAAGATATAAATGATATAAAAATACTTTAGAAATCGAGGCATTTAATGAATTGGAAACAAATTATCATGTATCTAAAACATCTGGAATATGCATTTACTGTAATCATCCCGTTTCGAATGATGGGGAAAATAAACATAATTACATTCTATAATCATCTTACTCAATGTACAGCAAGAGTTTTTAGAACATTCTGCACATATTGCGCTCATAGATATGAATCACACTTGGATCTAGTAAAACATGCATGCAGGTGTGAAAAAGAAGTAAATTTTCGGAAAGCCCAGCATCAAACCAAAAGAATTAGGTTTTTGCTAGGCGAAGTATAATTTATCAAAAGAAGCCAAACAATTCGAGAATTCAATGGCTAAGATCTCTCTGAATGAAATTGATGATAAATTCCTGAAAAGATTTAAGAATAATGAACTTGAATATCCAATTGAGTGCATTTATAACCTATCTAATATTAAAATTCCCGAAAACGTTAAAAATTATGTGTCTAGAGGTTTAGGATTCATACCACACGACGATAAAGGATGGAATCAAACGAAATCTGATCTGATTTATCATTTTACAGAAAGTGAAGAAAAGTTCCCTCTACGATTAATTGAAGATTTCCTGGCATCAAAATATCGTCAATTACCAAAAAACACTCCAACTCAAATGACCTCTGATTTTAATAATTTCAAAAACGATCCATCAACGAATATCTTTTTTGTAAAGGCTGACAAAGGAGGGAAAATTGTTTGTTTGACACGTGAACAATATTATACTATAGGAAACAGAATTCTATCAAACCCAGATTTCAAATTTACAAAATGTGACTCGAATAATATTAATAGTGTCAGATCAGATTTACAGTGTTTTGAGATTCAGATTTTTACTCGTTTAAGAAAGTCAAATATAATCACCCAGGATAGATTTGATGATTTATTGGATGAGGCCCCGAATGGACTAAGATATATGTATGTACTTCCAAAGATACACAAAGATAAGGATTCATGGGCCAATGATCTACCACCAGGAAGACCAATAATTTCATCACATAATTGTGTCTTATCCATGATAATAAAAATGGTTGACTCTTGGATTAATCCGTGTGTGTATCGATCTGCATATTTAATCAAGAATTCGTGGTCTCTAATTATTGATTTAATCAAGCTGAATGAAAAGAATATAGATGGAATACGTAATTACGACTTATATACTGGCGATATCAAAGATTTATATCTTCATTTAGATCATAATAAGGTATTGGAAGCGTTAAATTCATTCATTATCTATCATAACATTGCACCGAAAAAACGCGAAATTATCCTAGATGTAGTCAGAAAAGATTTATCTAATCAATATTTTACATTCAATAACCAGCTATATCGACAGGATTTAGGCGTAATGATGGGTTCGTGCTACTCCCCTGCACTTGCAAATATTTATCTTTTAAGAGTAGATGCTGTATACCGTTCTATGCCTCAAGTTATATGTTATTATCGATTCATTGACGACATTTTTATTTTGAAAGAGAAAAAATCATCGATTTATAATAAGGAATTAAGAGATCTTAAATTAACAATTGGAGATTCAAAGAAGGACTTGTTGTTTCATTTCTTGACCTTATGGTATGGATATCGGAAAGTAAACGTCTTGAATACTGCACATACTATAAAATTTTACATGGATTCAACTACGTACACAATGCATCATGGCACTCTCTCAATATTAAGAAATCAATTGTATATTCTCAGGCCTTACGTATCATTAGAACCAATTCAATCAAGGAAATAAAGAATATTTGGTTAAATTTGTTGAAAGAAAAATTACAAATTGTCGGTTACACGAAAAGATGATCGAAAAACAGTTTAATCGAGCAGCTCGCAAATATAAAGAAGATGATCAAGCACATTACAACAGGTTACTGAATGATTATCGAGCTCGAAATCAACTTATTCTGGATTCGCCTTTGCCAATCGAATTGGAGGATGATTCAAAATTTGGTGATTCTTTTAAGAATATATGTTCAGCACATTTAGATGAGAATAGGGCAAATGATAATTTACTGATTTCAATGGATATCCCTGAATGGCTCTGTAAGAAGATTAAATCAACAAATTATAAGGCAATCCTTTACAATCCGAGATTGGAATACATTAATTCTGATTTAAGAAAATATTGCAAGCAAATCAACAGAAATCCTCCATCTATGCAATTTTGTTTTAGAAATCCTCGGAATATCCATAGACTTTTAGGAAAATTAAATCAATTATGTTTGAAAGAAACCTTTTGAAATCTGAACAGAAAAGTTTAAATAATCAAGATAACGTGGCAAAAAATCAAGAAGAGAATACGAGAAATTCAAACATGCAATCACAACTTGAAACCTCTTTTTAAATATCAAAAAATTAAAAATCATGAAAAATTACTTTTGGCTCTTTTTTGGAAGAAAAATCAAATTAAATTCATTTTTTAGAAACGAAATAAATTTAAATTAAATTTATATGAATATATTTAGATTTTCAAAATCATTTGCAAACAAATCGACTGGATCCGATCTCTAAATCAATTCTGATTGGTGAATAATTCATAGAAAACTATTTAAACTCGGACGAATTCGAAATAAACATTATCACCTGAGTCTTCGTGACGCAGCGCTTTGAGATTTAGTTTATTTTTCAAAGAATTCGTCTTTATTTTCATTTAAAATTAAACATTTGATTTATTTCTATGAATAAAAATAACAGGAACTTACCAATCAAGATTACGGACATTACTGGAACGAGGAGGTACGATGACGAGAGAGTAAGTATGGGTCATATGTTCAATTCTAATTTTCAAAATCATAGTATAAACTATAGAACAGACACTTACCGAAATCTTCGAACAGTCGTCGTTACTTTTTCGATAGGAGAAATAATATACCCTTCTATAACCAGAATGTTTATAATCAACGGAATTACGACTATGACCGAAGAAACGATCAACAAAATTATCGGAGAAACTATCAAAATTTCAATTTTGGAGAAATAATCAGAGAAATTATTATCATACAAATCAATTTAGAATTCAAAATCCATATCCAAATCAAAGATTTTATCATAACGATCAACGACAATATAATTCAAATAACTCCTTATGGACAAAGGAATCAATCATACAATTATGGAAACAGGCAATATTTTAATAACTATAACGGATATTACAAACATCGGAACCAAAATTATAAACAGAACAGAAATCGAAACAATTTTCAACGGTATCCATATGGAAATATTAAAACAAACAAATTTAGAAGTTATAATCAGAACTTTGAAAGATATAATAGCATATATGATAACAGTAAATACAATAAATATAATTCAAATTTTGCGAAGAAAAATATTTACAACAATCATGATCATATTTGGAATCATAATAATAAATTATATGAAAGGAAATTCATTTCTCATCCAGGATTATATGCAAATCGAAATCTGAATAATAATTACAATAAAAATACACTTGGAGAGAATAATAATAATTTTTTAAGAAAATCAAATAAAATTCAGAGAGTTCACAATTATCAAGATAATTTTAGAAAAAATTCAAGATTTTTGAACAGTGGAGACAATCAATTCATGAAAAAACATAAATTCAGAAATAATATCCAATACAGTAGTGATAACTTTCCTGAAAAATCGGACATAACTTCAACATTAATTTCTGATAGAATCGATTTACGAAAATATAATTATCCAAAAATTAATAATTTTAGAGAGGCACTTACAACTATTAATGGAACAACAGATACACTATATGGGTTATTTCGATCAGTTTATGAATTTCTGAAACTAAAACATAATGGTTTTATAATTGGAATCAATACACGTCATAATTTATCAAAAATTAACTCGAAATCTGCTCTTACTGAAATCTATCAAAGGTCGCAGGAAGTATTGAAGTCCAAATATGAGGAATCAATTAATAAACAATTCAATAATTTGCTTGTCGAAACAGAGTTTGTAAATATACAATACAGAAGAATAGCCGTTTTTAGAGCTATTAAAAAGTTTAGAAACCAAATCACACGATCTTCAATCTATTTTCCATGGAATCATACAGGACTAGCACACGACATTGTGATAAATTTACTTGGCGATATTGATAATCCAAATATAATTAATGATAGGGAACAGAATAATCAAAAATTGTGTCATATTCGATCGGAAGATGTTATGGAATTCCCAAAATTAGTTAATGAATTACAACCTGAAATTGATATGAACAAATCTAAAACAAATAAGAAATCAAAGATAATGATTGATATCATTGAAAGGTTAACAACAAAAGAATTCCACAAAGACAATAGAAATTTTAATCAATCTAATAGAAGCCCTAAAAAGAAAAAGAAGAAGAAAAACAAAGTCAATGATGGTGTGACGAAGGAAAATATTGAAATTCTGAAAGCAAATAAAATAATAAAAACATCAATTGAGGATAAAAATAATGAAACTAAATTCAACTATGCATGTATTGAAGCTGAGGCAAAGATAAATAGTATCATTGAAAAAGATATTATTGAGATTATGCCTCAATCATCTGATAATGAATCAGTAGAAAGTAAAAACAAAATCGTAAATTATTCACTTGGTAACATCGATGAAGTAAAGGAAGCGGAAATATTTGATGGTTTTTGTAGCCCGGATGAAATATCAACATCAATCACAACTCTTCCAGTGGGAAAACTTCAATTAGACAAGCAAAAGAAACGAAAAGATATAAATGATATAAAAAATACTTTAGAAATCGAGGCATTTAATGAATTGGAAACAAATTATCATGTATCTAAAACATCTGGAATATGCATTTACTGTAATCATCCCGTTTCGAATGATGGGGGGAAAATAAACATAATTACATTCTATAATCATCTTACTCAATGTACAGCAAGAGTTTTTAGAACATTCTGCACATATTGCGCTCATAGATATGAATCACACTTGGATCTAGTAAAACATGCATACGGGTGTGAAAAAGAAGTAAATTTTCGGGAAAGCCCAGCATCAAACCAAAAGAATTAGGTTTTTTGCTAGGGCGAAGTATAATTTATCAAAAAGAAGCCAAACAATTCGAGAATTCAATGGCTAAGATCTCTCTGAATGAAATTGATGATAAATTCCTGAAAAGATTTAAGAATAATGAACTTGAATATCCAATTGAGTGCATTTATAACCTATCTAATATTAAAATTCCCGAAAACGTTAAAAATTATGTGTCTAGAGGTTTAGGATTCATACCACACGACGATAAAGGATGGAATCAAACGAAATCTGATCTGATTTATCATTTTACAGAAAGTGAAGAAAAGTTCCTCTACGATTAATTGAAGATTTCCTGGCATCAAAATATCGTCAATTGCAAAAAACACTCCAACTCAAATGACCTCTGATTTTAATAATTTCAAAACGATCCATCAACGAATATCTTTTTGTAAAGGCTGACAAAGGAGGGAAAATTGTTTGTTTGACACGTGAACAATATTATACTATAGGAAACAGAATTCTATCAAACCCAGATTTCAAATTTACAAAATGTGACTCGAATAATATTAATAGTGTCAGATCAGATTTACAGTGTTTTGAGATTCAGATTTTTACTCGTTTAAGAAAGTCAAATATAATCACCCAGGATAGATTTGATGATTTATTGGATGAGGCCCCGAATGGACTAAGATATATGTATGTACTTCCAAAGATACACAAAGATAAGGATTCATGGGCCAATGATCTACCACCAGGAAGACCAATAATTTCATCACATAATTGTGTCTTATCCATGATAATAAAAATGGTTGACTCTTGGATTAATCCGTGTGTGTATCGATCTGCATATTTAATCAAGAATTCGTGGTCTCTAATTATTGATTTAATCAAGCTGAATGAAAAGAATATAGATGGAATACGTAATTACGACTTATATACTGGCGATATCAAAGATTTATATCTTCATTTAGATCATAATAAGGTATTGGAAGCGTTAAATTCATTCATTATCTATCATAACATTGCACCGAAAAAACGCGAAATTATCCTAGATGTAGTCAGAAAGATTTATCTAATCAATATTTTACATTCAATAACCAGCTATATCGACAGGATTTAGGCGTAATGATGGGTTCGTGCTACTCCCCTGCACTTGCAAATATTTATCTTTTAAGAGTAGATGCTGTATACCGTTCTATGCCTCAAGTTATATGTTATTATCGATTCATTGACGACATTTTTATTTTGAAAGAGAAAAAATCATCGATTTATAATAAGGAATTAAGAGATCTTAAATTAACAATTGGAGATTCAAAAGAAGGACTTGTTGTTTCATTTCTTGACCTTATGGTATGGATATCGGAAAGTAAACGTCTTGAATACTGCACATACTATAAAATTTTACATGGATTCAACTACGTACACAATGCATCATGGCACTCTCTCAATATTAAGAAATCAATTGTATATTCTCAGGCCTTACGTATCATTAGAACCAATTCAATCAAGGAAATAAAGAATATTTGGTTAAATTTGTTGAAAGAAAAATTACAAATTGTCGGTTACACGAAAAAGATGATCGAAAAACAGTTTAATCGAGCAGCTCGCAAATATAAAGAAGATGATCAAGCACATTACAACAGGTTACTGAATGATTATCGAGCTCGAAATCAACTTATTCTGGATTCGCCTTTGCCAATCGAATTGGAGGATGATTCAAAATTTGGTGATTCTTTTAAGAATATATGTTCAGCACATTTAGATGAGAATAGGGCAAATGATAATTTACTGATTTCAATGGATATCCCTGAATGGCTCTGTAAGAAGATTAAATCAACAAATTATAAGGCAATCCTTTACAATCCGAGATTGGAATACATTAATTCTGATTTAAGAAAATATTGCAAGCAAATCAACAGAAATCCTCCATCTATGCAATTTTGTTTTAGAAATCCTCGGAATATCCATAGACTTTTAGGAAAATTAAATCCAATTATGTTTGAAAGAAACCTTTTGAAATCTGAACAGAAAAGTTTAAATAATCAAGATAACGTGGCAAAAATCAAGAAGAGAATACGAGAAATTCAAACATGCAATCACAACTTGAAACCTCTTTTAAATATCAAAAATTAAAAATCATGAAAAATTACTTTTGGCTCTTTTTGGAAGAAAAATCAAATTAAATTCATTTTTAGAAACGAAATAAATTTAAATTAAATTTATATGAATATATTTAGATTTTCAAAATCATTTGCAAACAAATCGACTGGATCCGATCTCTAAATCAATTCTGATTGGTGAATAATTCATAGAAAACTATTTAAACTCGGACGAATTCGGAAATAAACATTATCACCTGAGTCTTCGTGACGCAGCGCTTTGAGATTTAGTTTATTTTTCAAAGAATTCGTCTTTATTTTCATTTAAAATTAAACATTTGATTTATTTCTATGAATAAAAATAACAGGAACTTACCAATCAAGATTACGGACATTACTGGAACGAGGAGGTACGATGACGAGAGAGTAAGTATGGGTCATATGTTCAATTCTAATTTTCAAAACCGACAGCGCTATGTAGAGTAGTTTTAAATCCCCATACTGTCTTCATTTTGTCTTTCATCTCTAAATTAATTAATATTAAAATAATTACCTTTTAGAGATTGCGGTCCATCTTCCCGAAATTCCAAGAGTCCTCCATGAAGCACCAACCAAGTCCAGATTTTTCTGAAGAAGTTCCTCGTTCCTTTTTTAACGATATGTTTACCCCTATTGAGGAACTTTTTGGAAAAATATGGCATCCTCCATTTGGTGATGGTTGAAGATATTCAAATTGCTCCTGAACGGTACATCCTAAAATTATGAAAAAATACAGAGTGAAAGCGTGATGTCTAAAGAACATTTTCCCCCAATGGAATATTTTACAATGCTATCTCCTTGGCTGTGGAAATTATTATAATAAGCTGACCGTTTTCACCGATGTATGGATTTCATTTTTTCATGTCTCCAATTGGAAAATTATTTAACATACTTCCCTCTGGAATTCTGAAAATTATTTTTATGGTACCTGAAAGAGCGGCTTCTGAAGAATATTTTCCCCTACATACATATTTTTAACTTACTCCTGTAGTCCTGGAAAATTCTTCTTTCGGCGTCATTGTCTTCTGGAGATGATCCGGCTAATTATAAATTAATGATGTCACCCTTGTCAACCGTCCAAATTAAATCTGGCACGTGGTTTTCGACTATTTAAGCCGTCAAGATTCGGTGAAGATTGGGGACTGCTCAATTCACACTGTAGAGGAGCTTTGCTCCGACAGCGCTATGTAGAGTAGTTTAAATCCCCCATACCGTCTTCATTTTGTCTTCTTCTCTAAATTAATTATTTAAAATTAAATTATTACCTTTTAGAGAAAACGGTCCATCTTCCCGAAATTCCAACAGTCCTCCAAGATGATCCAACCAAGTCCAGATTTTTTGGATGAAGTTCCTCGGCCCTTTTTAAACGAATGTTATACCCCCTATTGAGGAACTTTTTCTGAAAATATGGCATCCAGCATTTGGTGATGGTTGAAGATATTCAAATTGCTCTGAACGGTACATCCTAAAATTATGAAAAAATACAGAGTGAAAGCGTGATGTCCAATGAACATTTTCCCCCCATGGAATATTTTACAATGCTATCTCCTTGGCTTGGAAATTATTATATTGTTGACCATTTTCACCGATGTGTGATTTCATTTTTTCATGTCTCCAATTGGAAAATTATTTAAACATACTTCCTCTGATTCTGAAAATTATTTTTATGGTACCTGAAAGAGCGGCTTCTGAAGAATATTTTCCCCTACATACATATTTTTAACTTTACTCCTGTAGTCCTGGAAAATCGGCGTCATTGTCTTCTGGAGATGATCCGGCTAATTATAAATTAATGATGTCATTGTCAACCGTCCAAATATTGGCACGTGGTTTTCGACTATTTAAGCCGTCAAGATTCGGTGAAGATTGGGGACTACTCAATTCACACTGTAGAGGAGCTTTGTCTGACAGCGCTATGTAAGTAGTTTTTAAATCCCCATACCGTCTTCATTTTGTCTTTCATCTCTAAATTAATTAATATTAAAATAATTACCTTTTAGAGATTGCGGTCCATCTTCCCGAAATTCCAAGAGTCCTCCATGAAGCACCAACCAAGTCCAGATTTTTCTAAGAAGTTCCTCGGCTCTTTTTTTAACGATATGTTTACCCCCTATTGAGGAACTTTTTTGGAAAAATATGGCATCCTCCATTTGGTGATGGTTGAAGATATTCAAATTGCTCCTGAACGGTACATCCTAAAATTATGAAAAAAATACAGAGTGAAAGCGTGATGTCTAAAGAACATTTTCCCCCCAATGGAATATTTTACAATGCTATCTCCTTGGCTGTGGAAATTATTATAATAAGCTGACCGTTTTCACCGATGTATGGATTTCATTTTTTCATGTCTCCAATTGGAAAATTATTTAAACATACTTCCTCTGGATTCTGAAAATTATTTTTATGGTACCTGAAAGGCTTCTGAAGAATATTTTCCCCTACATACATATTTTTAACTTACCTCCTGTAGTCCTGGAAAATTCTTCTTTCGGCGTCATTGTCTTCTGGAGATGATCCGGCTAATTATAAATTAATGATGTCACCCTTGTCAACCGTCCAAATTAAATCCCTGGCACGTGGTTTTCGACTATTTAAGCCGTCAAGATTCGGTCAAGATTGGGGACTAATTCTTTACACTGTAGAGGAGCTTTCGCTCCGACAGCGCTATGTAGAATTAGTTTTAAATCCCCCATACCGTCTTCATTTTGTCTTTCATCTCTAAATTAATTAATATTAAAATAATTACCTTTAGAGATTGGTCCATCTTCCCGAAATTCCAAGAGTCCTCCATGAAGCACCAACCAAGTCCAGATTTTTCTGAAGAAGTTCCTCGGCTTCTTTTTTTTAACGATATGTTTACCCCTATTGAGAACTTTTTTGGAAAAATATGGCATCCTCATTTGGTGATGGTTGAAGATATTCAAATTGCTCCTGAACGGTACATCCTAAAATTATGAAAAAATACAGAGTGAAAGCGTGATGTCTAAAGAACATTTTCCCCAATGGAATATTTTACAATGCTATCTCCTTGGCTGTGGAAATTATTATAATTGACCGTTTTCACCGATGTATGGATTTCATTTTTTCATGTCTCCAATTGGAAAATTATTTAAACATACTTCCTCTGGATTCTGAAAATTATTTTATGGTACCTGAAAGAGCGGCTTCTGAAGAATATTTTCCCCTACATACATATTTTTAACTTACCTCCTGTAGTCCTGGAAAATTCTTCTTTCGGCGTCATTGTCTTCTGGAGATGATCCGGCTAATTATAAATTAATGATGTCACCCTTGTCAACCGTCCAAATTAAATCCCTGGCACGTGGTTTTCGACTATTTAAGCCGTCAAGATTCGGTGAAGATTGGGGACTACTCAATTCACACTGTAGAGGAGCTTTGCTCCGACAGCGCTATGTAGAGTAGTTTTAAATCCCCATACCGTCTTCATTTTGTCTTTCATCTCTAAATTAATTAATATTAAAATAATTACCTTTTAGAGATTGCGGTCCATCTTCCCGAAATTCCAAGAGTCCTCCATGAAGCACCAACCAAGTCCAGATTTTTCTGAAGAAGTTCCTCGGCTCTTTTTTTTTAACGATATGTTTACCCCTATTGAGGAACTTTTTGGAAAAATATGGCATCCTCCATTTGGTGATGGTTGAAGATATTCAAATTGCTCCTAACGGTACATCCTAAAATTATGAAAAAATACAGAGTGAAAGCGTGATGTCTAAAGAACATTTTCCCCCAATGGAATATTTTACAATGCTATCTCCTTGGCTGTGGAAATTATTATAATAAGCTGACCGTTTTCACCGATGTATGGATTTCATTTTTCATGTCTCCAATTGGAAAATTATTTAAACATACTTCCTCTGGATTCTGAAAATTATTTTTATGGTACCTGAAAGAGCGGCTTCTGAAGAATATTTTCCCCTACATACATATTTTTAACTTACCTCCTGTAGTCCTGGAAAATTCTTCTTTCGGCGTCATTGTCTTCTGGAGATGATCCGGCTAATTATAAATTAATGATGTCACCCTGTCAACCGTCCAAATTAAATCCCTGGCACGTGGTTTTGGACTATTTAAGCCGTCAAGATTCGGTGAAGATTGGGACTACTCAATTCACACTGTAGAGGAGCTTTGTCTCCGACAGCGCTATGTAGAGTAGTTTTTAAATCCCCCATACCGTCTTCATTTTGTCTTTCATCTCTAAATTAATTAATATTAAAATAATTACCTTTTAGAGATTGCGGTCCATCTTCCCGAAATTCCAAGAGTCCTCCATGAAGCACCAACCAAGTCCAGATTTTTCTGAAGAAGTTCCTCGGCTCTTTTTTTAACGATATGTTTACCCCCTATTGAGGAACTTTTTTGGAAAAATATGGCATCCTCCATTTGGTGATGGTTGAAGATATTCAAATTGCTCCTGAACGGTACATCCTAAAATTATGAAAAAAATACAGAGTGAAAGCGTGATGTCTAAAGAACATTTTCCCCCCAATGGAATATTTTACAATGCTATCTCCTTGGCTGTGGAAATTATTATAATAAGCTGACCGTTTTCACCGATGTATGGATTTCATTTTTTCATGTCTCCAATTGGAAAATTATTTAAACATACTTCCCTCTGGATTCTGAAAATTATTTTTATGGTACCTGAAAGAGCGGCTTCTGAAGAATATTTTCCCCCTACATACATATTTTTAACTTACCTCCTGTAGTCCTGGAAAATTCTTCTTTCGGCGTCATTGTCTTCTGGAGATGATCCGGCTAATTATAAATTAATGATGTCACCCTTGTCAACCGTCCAAATTAAATCCCTGGCACGTGGTTTTCGACTATTTAAGCCGTCAAGATTCGGTGAAGATTGGGGACTACTCAATTCACACTGTAGAGGAGCTTTGCTCCGACAGCGCTATGTAGAGTAGTTTTTAAATCCCCCATACCGTCTTCATTTTGTCTTTCATCTCTAAATTAATTAATATTAAAATAATTACCTTTTAGAGATTGCGGTCCATCTTCCCGAAATTCAAGAGTCCTCCATGAAGCACCAAGTCCAGATTTTTCTGAAGAAGTTCCTCGGCTCTTTTTTTAACGATATGTTTACCCCCTATTGAGGAACTTTTTTGGAAAAATATGGCATCCTCCATTTGGTGATGGTTGAAGATATTCAAATTGCTCCTGAACGGTACATCCTAAAATTATGAAAAAATACAGAGTGAAAGCGTGATGTCTAAAGAACATTTTCCCCCAATGGAATATTTTACAATGCTATCTCCTTGGCTGTGGAAATTATTATAATAAGCTGACCGTTTTCACCGATGTATGGATTTCATTTTTCATGTCTCAATTGGAAAATTATTTAAACATACTTCCCTCTGGATTCTGAAAATTATTTTAGATATGGTACCTGAAAGAGCGGTCTTCGAAGAATTTTTTCCCCCTACATACATATTTTTAACTTACCTCCTGTAGTCCTGGAAAATTCTTCTTTCGGCGTCATTGTCTTCTGGAGATGATCCGGCTAATTATAAATTAATGATGTCACCCTTGTCAACCGTCCAAATTAAATCCCTGGCACGTGGTTTTCGACTATTTAAGCCGTCAAGATTCGGTGAAGATTGGGGACTACTCAATTCACACTGTAGAGGAGCGTTTGCTCCGACAGGCCTATGTAGAGTAGTTTTTAAATCCCCATACCGTCTTCATTTTGTCTTTCATCTCTAAATTAATTAATATTAAAATAATTACCTTTTAGAGATTGCGGTCCATCTTCCCGAAATTCCAAGAGTCCTCCATGAAGCACCAACCAAGTCAGATTTTTCTGAAGAAGTTCCTCATTCTTTTTTTTAACGATATGTTTACCCCTATTGAGGAACTTTTTTTGGAAAAATATGGCATCCTCCATTTGGTGATGGTTGAAGATATTCAAATTGCTCCTGAACGGTACATCTAAAATTATGAAAAAATACAGAGTGAAAGCGTGATGTCTAAAGAACATTTTCCCCCAATGGAATATTTTACAATGCTATCTCCTTGGCTGTGGAAATTATTATAATAAGCTGACCGTTTTCACCGATGTATGGATTTCATTTTTCATGTCTCCAATTGGAAAATTATTTAAACATACTTCCTCTGGATTCTGAAAATTATTTTTATGGTACCTGAAAGAGCGGCTTCTGAAGAATATTTTCCCCTACATACATATTTTTAACTTACCTCCTGTAGTCTGGAAAATTCTTCTTTCGGCGTCATTGTCTTCTGGAGATGATCCGGCTAATTATAAATTAATGATGTCACCCTTGTCAACCGTCCAAATTAAATCCCTGGCACGTGGTTTTCGACTATTTAAGCCGTCAAGATTCGGTGAAGATTGGGGACTACTCAATTCACACTGTAGAGGAGCTTTGCTCCGACAGCGCTATGTAGAGTAGTTTTAAATCCCCATACCGTCTTCATTTTGTCTTTCATCTCTAAATTAATTAATATTAAAATAATTACCTTTTAGAGATTGCGGTCCATCTTCGAAATTCCAGAGTCCTCCATGAAGCACCAACCAAGTCCAGATTTTTCTGAAGAAGTTCCTCAGCTCTTTTTTTTTAACGATATGTTTACCCCTATTGAGGAACTTTTTGGAAAAATATCTCCATTTGGTGATGGTTGAAGATATTCAAATTGCTCCTGAACGGTACATCCTAAAATTATGAAAAAATACAGAGTGAAAGCGTGATGTCTAAAGAACATTTTCCCCCAATGGAATATTTTACAATGCTATCTCCTTGGCTGTGGAAATTATTATAATAAGCTGACCGTTTTCACCGATGTATGGATTTCATTTTTTCATGTCTCCAATTGGAAAATTATTTAAACATACTTCCTCTGGATTCTGAAAATTATTTTTATGGTACCTGAAAGAGCGGCTTCTGAAGAATATTTTCCCCTACATACATATTTTTAACTTACCTCCTGTGGTCCTGGAAAATTCTTCTTTCTGCGTCATTGATCTCTGGAGATGATCCGGCTAATTATAAATTAATGATGTCACCTTGTCAACCGTCCAAATTAAATCCCTGGCACGTGGTTTTCGACTATTTAAGCCGTCAAGATTCGGTGAAGATTGGGGACTACTCATAATTTACACTGTAGAGGAGCTTTGCTCCGACAGCGCTATGTATTAGAGTAGTTTTTAAATCCCCCATACCGTCTTCATTTTGTCTTTCATCTCTAAATTAATTAATATTAAAATAATTACCTTTTAGAGATTGCGGTCCATCTTCCCGAAATTCCAAGAGTCCTCCATGAAGCACCAACCAAGTCCAGATTTTTCTGAAGAAGTTCCTCAGCTCTTTTTTTAACGAATTGGAAAATTATTTAAACATACTTCCCTCTGATTCTGAAAATTATTTTTATGGTTTACCTGAAAGAGCGGCTGATGTCTGAAGAATATTTTCCCCTACATACATATTTTTAACTTACCTCCTGTAGTCCTGGAAAATTCTTCTTCGGCGTCATTGTCTTCCTCTGATGATCCGGCTAATTATAAATTAATGATGTCACCCTTGTCAACCGTCCAAATTAATCCCTGGCACGTGGTTTTGGACTATTTAAGCCGTCAAGATTCGGTGAAGATTGGGGACTGCTCAATTCACACTGTAGAGGAGCTTTTGCTCCGACGAGCTCATGTAGAGTAGTTTTAAATCCCCCATACCGTCTTCATTTTGTCTTCTTCTCTAAATTAATTAATATTAAAATAATTACCTTTTAGAGATTGCGGTCCATCTTCCCGAAATTCCAAGAGTCCTCCATGAAGCACCAACCAAGTCCAGATTTTTCTGAAGAAGTTCCTCAGCTCTTTTTTTAACGATATGTTTACTCTATTGAGGAACTTTTTGGAAAAATATGGCATCCTCCATTTGGTGATGGTTGAAGATATTCAAATTGCTCCTGAACGGTACATCCTAAAATTATGAAAAAATACAGAGTGAAAGCGTGATGTCTAAAGAACATTTTCCCCAATGGAATATTTTACAATGCTATCTCCTTGGCTGTGAAATTATTATAATAAGCTGACCGTTTTCACCGATGTATGGATTTCATTTTTCATGTCTCCAATTGGAAAATTATTTAAACATACTTCCTCTGGATTCTGGAAAATTATTTTTATGGTACCTGAAAGAGCGGCTTTGAAGAATATTTTCCCCTACATACATATTCTTTTAACTTACTCCTGTAGTCCTGGAAAATTCTTCTTTCGGCGTCATTGTCTTCTGGAGATGATCCGGCTAATTATAAATTAATGATGTCACCCTTGTCAACCGTCCAAATTAAATCCCTCTGGCACGTGGTTTTCGACTATTTAAGCCGTCAAGATTCGGTGAAGATTGGGGACTACTCAATTCACACTGTAGAGGAGCTTTGCTCCGACAGCGCTATGTAGAGTAGTTTTTAAATCCCCATACCGTCTTCATTTTGTCTTTCATCTCTAAATTAATTAATATTAAAATAATTACCTTTTAGAGATTGCAGGTCCATCTTCCCGAAATTCCAAGAGTCCTCCATGAAGCACCAACCAAGTCCAGATTTTTCTGAAGAAGTTCTCGGCTCTTTTAACGATATGTTTACCCCCTATTGAGGAACTTTTTGGAAAAATATGGCATCCTCCATTTGGTGATGGTTGAAGATATTCAAATTGCTCTGAACGGTACATCCTAAAATTATGAAAAAATACAGAGGAAAGCGTGATGTCTAAAGAACATTTTCCCCCAATGGAATATTTTACAATGCTATCTCCTTGGCTGTGGAAATTATTATAATAAGCTGACCGTTTTCACCGATGTATGGATTTCATTTTTCATGTCTCCAATTGGAAAATTAGTTTAAAACATACTTCCCTCTGGATTCTGAAAATTATTTTTATGGTACCTGAAAGAGCGGCTTCTGAGGAAAGAATATTTTCCCCTACATACATATTTTTAACTTACCTCCTGTGGTCCTGAAAAATTCTTCTTTCTGCGTCATTGATCTCTGGAGATGATCCGGCTAATTACAATGTAATCAAAGTCAACCGTCCAAATCGATTATTTAAATCTGTGGCACGTGTTCTCGACTATTTAAGCCGTCAAGATTCGGTGAAGATTGGGGACTGCTCAATTCACACTGTAGAGGAGCTTTGCTCCGACAGCGCTATGTAGAGTAGTTTAAATCCCCCATACCGTCTTCATTTTGTCTTCTTCTCTAAATTAATTAATATTAAAATAATTACCTTTTAGAGATTGCGGTCCATCTTCCCGAAATTCAAGAGTCCTCCATGAAGCACCAACCAAGTCCAGATTTTTCTGAAGAAGTTCCTCAGCTCTTTTTTTAACGATATGTTTACCCCTATTGAGGAACTTTTTGGAAAAATATGGCATCCTCCATTTGGTGATGGTTGAAGATATTCAAATTGCTCCTGAACGGTACATCCTAAAATTATGAAAAATACAGAGTGAAAGCGTGATGTCTAAAGAACATTTTCCCCCAATGGAATATTTTACAATGCTATCTCCTTGGCTGTGGAAATTATTATAATAAGCTGACCGTTTTCACCGATGTATGGATTTCATTTTTTCATGTCTCCAATTGGAAAATTATTTAAACATACTTCCTCTGGATTCTGAAAATTATTTTTATGGTACCTGAAAGAGCGGCTTCTGAAGAATATTTTCCCCTACATACATATTTTAACTTACCTCCTGTAGTCCTGGAAAATTCTTCTTTCGGCGTCATTGTCTTCTGGAGATGATCCGGCTAATTATAAATTAATGATGTCACCCTTGTCAACCGTCCAAATTAAATCCCTGGCACGTGGTTTTCGACTATTTAAGCCGTCAAGATTCGGTCAAGATTGGGGACTAATTCTTTACACTGTAGAGGAGCTTTCGCTCCGACAGCGCTATGTAGAGTAGTTTTTAAATCCCCCATACCGTCTTCATTTTGTCTTTCATCTCTAAATTAATTAATATTAAAATAATTACCTTTTAGAGATTGCGGTCCATCTTCCCGAAATTCCAAGAGTCCTCCATGAAGCACCAACCAAGTCCAGATTTTTCTGAAGAAGTTCCTCGGCTCTTTTTTTTAACGATATGTTTACCCCCTATTGAGGAACTTTTTTGGAAAAATATGGCATCCTCCATTTGGTGATGGTTGAAGATATTCAAATTGCTCCTGAACGGTACATCCTAAAATTATGAAAAAAATACAGAGTGAAAGCGTGATGTCTAAAGAACATTTTCCCCCCAATGGAATATTTTACAATGCTATCTCCTTGGCTGTGGAAATTATTATAATAAGCTGACCGTTTTCACCGATGTATGGATTTCATTTTTTCATGTCTCCAATTGGAAAATTATTTAAACATACTTCCCTCTGGATTCTGAAAATTATTTTTATGGTACCTGAAAGAGCGGCTTCTGAAGAATATTTTCCCCCTACATACATATTTTTAACTTACCTCCTGTAGTCCTGGAAAATTCTTCTTTCGGCGTCATTGTCTTCTGGAGATGATCCGGCTAATTATAAATTAATGATGTCACCCTTGTCAACCGTCCAAATTAAATCCCGGAAAAATATGGCATCCTCCATTTGGTGATGGTTGAAGATATTCAAATTGCTCCTGAACGGTACATCCTAAAATTATGAAAAAATACAGAGTGAAAGCGTGATGTCTAAAGAACATTTTCCCCCAATGGAATATTTTACAATGCTATCTCCTTGGCTGTGGAAATTATTATAATAAGCTGACCGTTTTCACCGATGTATGGATTTCATTTTTTCATGTCTCCAATTGGAAAATTATTTAAACATACTTCCTCTGGATTCTGAAAATTATTTTTATGGTACCTGAAAGAGCGGCTTCTGAAGAATATTTTCCCCTACATACATATTTTTAACTTACCTCCTGTAGTCCTGGAAAATTCTTCTTTCGGCGTCATTGTCTTCTGGAGATGATCCGGCTAATTATAAATTAATGATGTCACCCTTGTCAACCGTCCAAATTAAATCTGGCACGTGGTTTTCGACTATTTAAGCCGTCAAGATTCGGTGAAGATTGGGGACTACTCAATTCACACTGTAGAGGAGCTTTGCTCCGACAGCGCTATGTAGAGTAGTTTTTAAATCCCCCATACCGTCTTCATTTTGTCTTTCATCTCTAAATTAATTAATATTAAAATAATTACCTTTTAGAGATTGCGGTCCATCTTCCCGAAATTCCAAGAGTCCTCCATGAAGCACCAACCAAGTCCAGATTTTTCTGAAGAAGTTCCTCGGCTCTTTTTTTAACGATATGTTTACCCCTATTGAGGAACTTTTTGGAAAAATATGGCATCCTCCATTTGGTGATGGTTGAAGATATTCAAATTGCTCCTGAACGGTACATCCTAAAATTATGAAAAAATACAGAGTGAAAGCGTGATGTCTAAAGAACATTTTCCCCCCAATGGAATATTTTACAATGCTATCTCCTTGGCTGTGGAAATTATTATAATAAGCTGACCGTTTTCACCGATGTATGGATTTCATTTTTTCATGTCTCCAATTGGAAAATTATTTAAACATACTTCCCTCTGGATTCTGAAAATTATTTTTATGGTACCTGAAAGAGCGGCTTCTGAAGAATATTTTCCCCCTACATACATATTTTTAACTTACCTCCTGTAGTCCTGGAAAATTCTTCTTTCGGCGTCATTGTCTTCTGGAGATGATCCGGCTAATTATAAATTAATGATGTCACCCTTGTCAACCGTCCAAATTAAATCCCTGGCACGTGGTTTTCGACTATTTAAGCCGTCAAGATTCGGTGAAGATTGGGGACTACTCAATTCACACTGTAGAGGAGCTTTGCTCCGACAGCGCTATGTAGAGTAGTTTTAAATCCCCATACCGTCTTCATTTTGTCTTTCATCTCTAAATTAATTAATATTAAAATAATTACCTTTTAGAGATTGCGGTCCATCTTCCCGAAATTCCAAGAGTCCTCCATGAAGCACCAACCAAGTCCAGATTTTTCTGAAGAAGTTCCTCGGCTCTTTTTTTAACGATATGTTTACCCCTATTGAGGAACTTTTTGGAAAAATATGGCATCCTCCATTTGGTGATGGTTGAAGATATTCAAATTGCTCCTGAACGGTACATCCTAAAATTATGAAAAATACAGAGTGAAAGCGTGATGTCTAAAGAACATTTTCCCCCAATGGAATATTTTACAATGCTATCTCCTTGGCTGTGGAAATTATTATAATAAGCTGACCGTTTTCACCGATGTATGGATTTCATTTTTTCATGTCTCCAATTGGAAAATTATTTAAACATACTTCCTCTGGATTCTGAAAATTATTTTTATGGTACCTGAAAGAGCGGCTTCTGAAGAATATTTTCCCCTACATACATATTAACTTACCTCCTGTAGTCCTGGAAAATTCTTCTTTCGGCGTCATTGTCTTCTGGAGATGATCCGGCTAATTATAAATTAATGATGTCACCCTTGTCAACCGTCCAAATTAAATCCCTGGCACGTGGTTTTCGACTATTTAAGCCGTCAAGATTCGGTGAAGATTGGGGACTACTCAATTCACACTGTAGAGGAGCTTTGCTCCGACAGCGCTATGTAGAGTAGTTTTAAATCCCCATACCGTCTTCATTTTGTCTTTCATCTCTAAATTAATTAATATTAAAATAATTACCTTTTAGAGATTGCGGTCCATCTTCCCGAAATTCCAAGAGTCCTCCATGAAGCACCAACCAAGTCCAGATTTTTCTGAAGAAGTTCCTCGGCTCTTTTTTTAACGATATGTTTACCCCTATTGAGGAACTTTTTGGAAAAATATGGCATCCTCCATTTGGTGATGGTTGAAGATATTCAAATTGCTCCTGAACGGTACATCCTAAAATTATGAAAAAATACAGAGTGAAAGCGTGATGTCTAAAGAACATTTTCCCCAATGGAATATTTTACAATGCTATCTCCTTGGCTGTGGAAATTATTATAATAAGCTGACCGTTTTCACCGATGTATGGATTTCATTTTTTCATGTCTCCAATTGGAAAATTATTTAAACATACTTCCCTCTGGATTCTGAAAATTATTTTTATGGTACCTGAAAGAGCGGCTTCTGAAGAATATTTTCCCCCTACATACATATTTTTAACTTACCTCCTGTAGTCCTGGAAAATTCTTCTTTCGGCGTCATTGTCTTCTGGAGATGATCCGGCTAATTATAAATTAATGATGTCACCCTTGTCAACCGTCCAAATTAAATCCCTGGCACGTGGTTTTCGACTATTTAAGCCGTCAAGATTCGGTGAAGATTGGGGACTACTCAATTCACACTGTAGAGGAGCTTTGCTCGACAGCGCTATGTAGAGTAGTTTTTAAATCCCCATACCGTCTTCATTTTGTCTTTCATCTCTAAATTAATTAATATTAAAATAATTACCTTTTAGAGATTGCGGTCCATCTTCCCGAAATTCCAAGAGTCCTCCATGAAGCACCAACCAAGTCCAGATTTTTCTGAAGAAGTTCCTCGGCTCTTTTTTTAACGATATGTTTACCCCTATTGAGGAACTTTTTGGAAAAATATGGCATCCTCCATTTGGTGATGGTTGAAGATATTCAAATTGCTCTGAACGGTACATCCTAAAATTATGAAAAAATACAGAGGAAAGCGTGATGTCTAAAGAACATTTTCCCCCCAATGGAATATTTTACAATGCTATCTCCTTGGCTGTGGAAATTATTATAATAAGCTGACCGTTTTCACCGATGTATGGATTTCATTTTTTCATGTCTCCAATTGGAAAATTATTTAAACATACTTCCCTCTGGATTCTGAAAATTATTTTTATGGTACCTGAAAGAGCGGCTTCTGAAGAATATTTTCCCCCTACATACATATTTTTAACTTACCTCCTGTAGTCCTGGAAAATTCTTCTTTCGGCGTCATTGTCTTCTGGAGATGATCCGGCTAATTATAAATTAATGATGTCACCCTTGTCAACCGTCCAAATTAAATCCCTGGCACGTGGTTTTCGACTATTTAAGCCGTCAAGATTCGGTGAAGATTGGGGACTACTCAATTCACACTGTAGAGGAGCTTTGCTCCGACAGCGCCATGTAGAGTAGTTTTTAAATCCCCATACCGTCTTCATTTTGTCTTTCATCTCTAAATTAATTAATATTAAAATAATTACCTTTTAGAGATTGCGGTCCATCTTCCCGAAATTCCAAGAGTCCTCCATGAAGCACCAACCAAGTCCAGATTTTTCTGAAGAAGTTCCTCGGCTCTTTTTTAACGATATGTTTACCCCTATTGAGGAACTTTTTGGAAAAATATGGCATCCTCCATTTGGTGATGGTTGAAGATATTCAAATTGCTCTGAACGGTACATCCTAAAATTATGAAAAAATACAGAGTGAAAGCGTGATGTCTAAAGAACATTTTCCCCCAATGGAATATTTTACAATGCTATCTCCTTGGCTGTGGAAATTATTATAATAAGCTGACCGTTTTCACCGATGTATGGATTTCATTTTTTCATGTCTCCAATTGGAAAATTATTTAAACATACTTCCCTCTGGATTCTGAAAATTATTTTTATGGTACCTGAAAGAGCGGCTTCTGAAGAATATTTTCCCCCTACATACATATTTTTAACTTACCTCCTGTAGTCCTGGAAAATTCTTCTTTCGGCGTCATTGTCTTCTGGAGATGATCCGGCTAATTATAAATTAATGATGTCACCCTTGTCAACCGTCCAAATTAAATCCCTGGCACGTGGTTTTCGACTATTTAAGCCGTCAAGATTCGGTGAAGATTGGGAAAAAATATTAAAAGAATTTTAGAAAACAAAAAAAAAAAAAAAAAAAAAAAAAAAAAAAAAAAAAATATAAAGAAAAATTATATTATTTAGAGTAGTTTTTAAATCCCCATACCGTCTTCATTTTGTCTTTCATCTCTAAATTAATTAATATTAAAATAATTACCTTTTAGAGATTGCGGTCCATCTTCGAAATTCCAAGAGTCCTCCATGAAGCACCAACCAAGTCCAGATTTTTCTGGAAGAAGTTCTCGGCTCTTTTTTTAACGATATGTTTACCCCTATTGAGGAACTTTTTGGAAAAATATGGCATCCTCCATTTGGTGATGGTTGAAGATATTCAAATTGCTCCTGAACGGTACATCCTAAAATTATGAAAAAATACAGAGTGAAAGCGTGATGTCTAAAGAACATTTTCCCCCAATGGAATATTTTACAATGCTATCTTTGGCTGTGGAAATTATTATAATAAGCTGACCGTTTTCACCGATGTATGGATTTCATTTTTTCATGTCTCCAATTGGAAAATTATTTAAACATACTTCCTCTGGATTCTGAAAATTATTTTTATGGTACCTGAAAGAGCGGCTTCTGAAGAATATTTTCCCCTACATACATATTTTTAACTTACCTCCTGTAGTCCTGGAAAATTCTTCTTTCGGCGTCATTGTCTTCTGGAGATGATCCGGCTAATTATAAATTAATGATGTCACCCTTGTCAACCGTCCAAATTAAATCTGGCACGTGGTTTTCGACTATTTAAGCCGTCAAGATTCGGTGAAGATTGGGGACTACTCATAATTTACACTGTAGAGGAGCTTTGCTCCGACAGCGCTATGTATTAGAGTAGTTTTTAAATCCCCCATTCCGTCTTCATTTTGTCTTTCATCTCTAAATTAATTAATATTAAAATAATTACCTTTTAGAGATTGCGGTCCATCTTCCCGAAATTCCAAGAGTCCTCCATGAAGCACCAACCAAGTCCAGATTTTTCTGATGAAGTTCCTCGGCTCTTTTTTAACGATATGTTTACCCCCTATTGAGGAACTTTTTGGAAAAATATGGCATCCTCCATTTGGTGATGGTTGAAGATATTCAAATTGCTCCTGAACGGTACGTCCTAAAATTATGAAAAAAATACTAGGCTAAAGCGTGATGTCCAATGAACATTTTCCCCCCATGGAATATTTTATTACATCGATCTCCTTGGCTGTGGAAATTATTATAATAAGCTGACCGTTTTCACCGATGTATGGATTTCATTTTTCATGTCTCCAATTGGAAAATTATTTAAACATACTTCCTCTGGATTCTGAAAATTATTTTTATGGTACCTGAAAGCGCGTCCTCTGAAGAATTTTTTCCCCCTACAGAAAAAATTAAATCTTACCTCCTGTGGTCCTGAAAAATTCTTCTTTCTGCGTCATTGTCTTCTGGAGATGATCCGGCTAATTATAAATTAATGATGTCACCCTTGTCAACCGTCCAAATTAAATCCCTGGCACGTGGTTTTCGACTATTTAAGCCGTCAAGATTCGGTGAAGATTGGGGACTACTCAATTCACACTGTAGAGGAGCGTTTGCTCCGACAGGCCTATGTAGAGTAGTTTTTAAATCCCCATACCGTCTTCATTTTGTCTTTCATCTCTAAATTAATTAATATTAAAATAATTACCTTTTAGAGATTGCGGTCCATCTTCCCGAAATTCCAAGAGTCCTCCATGAAGCACCAACCAAGTCCAGATTTTTCTGAAGAAGTTCCTCAGCTCTTTTTTAACGATATGTTTACCCCCTATTGAGGAACTTTTTGGAAAAATATGGCATCCTCCATTTGGTGATGGTTGAAGATATTCAAATTGCTCCTGAACGGTACATCCTAAAATTATGAAAAAATACAGAGTGAAAGCGTGATGTCTAAAGAACATTTTCCCCAATGGAATATTTTACAATGCTATCTCCTTGGCTGTGGAAATTATTATAATAAGCTGACCGTTTTCACCGATGTATGGATTTCATTTTTCATGTCTCCAATTGGAAAATTATTTAAACATACTTCCTCTGGATTCTGAAAATTATTTTTATGGTACCTGAAAGAGCGGCTTCTGAAGAATATTTTCCCCTACATACATATTTTTAACTTACCTCCTGTAGTCCTGGAAAATTCTTCTTTCGGCGTCATTGTCTTCTGGAGATGATCCGGCTAATTATAAATTAATGATGTCACCCTTGTCAACCGTCCAAATTAAATCCCTGGCACGTGGTTTTCGACTATTTAAGCCGTCAAGATTCGGTGAAGATTGGGGACTACTCAATTCACACTGTAGAGGAGCTTTGCTCCGACAGCGCTATGTAGAGTAGTTTTTAAATCCCCCATACCGTCTTCATTTTGTCTTTCATCTCTAAATTAATTAATATTAAAATAATTACCTTTTAGAGATTGCGGTCCATCTTCCCGAAATTCCAAGAGTCCTCCATGAAGCACCAACCAAGTCCAGATTTTTCTGAAGAAGTTCCTCGGCTCTTTTTTTTAACGATATGTTTACCCCCTATTGAGGAACTTTTTTGGAAAAATATGGCATCCTCCATTTGGTGATGGTTGAAGATATTCAAATTATCATAAATTTAGAATTCCTTTTCAAAATCAAT
>JALDNG010002471.1:0-37720 GCA_024349245.1 Neodontobutis hainanensis | reverse complement strand
GCTGGTAAAGGCCTTTCACTCAAAGACAATAACAGAACGCCTTTCTTTCCCCTGTGGGATCAGTTGTACCACGTGACACCATCTGGTTGCTTGGAAACCATCAGCTGTAGGACCCGCGTGGAAAGTTCTAAAGCGGACCTTTGGACCTTTCCTTCCCGGACAGCTGAGCGCCACCGAACGACAAGAGTGAGTTGAACACGTGACACTGACGTTTGGTGGGATAACACTGTATAATTGTCTTTATAAGGCCCAGCAGAACCTTTTCCCCTACGCCATTCAAAAGCCGTCAATAGTCCTTTTAATTAAGCCGTCTAACCGTCCCCTTTACCCTCCGTAACAACTCCAAGTAAATAGCATAAAACAATGGTTAAACTTACTTTATTCCACCAAAGGTTCTAACAAGTTGTTCCATGTCAATCATTGTTTTGTGTTAATTACCCTCATCATTTGTCCCTAATTATTCCTTTGTGTCATTTCCTGTCATTATTCATTGTTAAACTTGTATAATCTTCAACAAAACCCCCAAAAGACATTAAAGGTTTCTTTGTTTATATTAAGAAATGTTCGAAAACAAGGAAGAATTTGCTTCCTTTAGATTTAGACTTATTAACATAATTAGCTCCCAGAACTATGAATCTGGGTGGTGCCCCGAGAGAATATTCAGCAGAGCCGAGATTCCAAACTGGCAGATGGCTTGCCAGTTCACCAGCCACAACCACCAGAGGGCGCATTTATGGTTTTCCACTTTTAAAAGTGGCAGACCACTTTTGATGGTTTATGATGACTGACAGCCATGGTTCTAGCCTCTACGAAAACAGTCCGGCCGTCCGGCCACTTTTGTTAAAACGGCTGCTTGGACTTTGGCCACGTATCCTAATGTATATGCGACTTTACTCAACAGGTCAGAGAAAAATAGACTATTTATATTATTAAAAATGCACACACATAATTGAAATAGAAAAGGCGTTTTGACAGCTGTTATGATCAAAGCCGTAAATCGTTAATTATGTGCTCATCTATACAAACTATGTGTTTGGTACATTACTGTTAGCCTAGCCACTTAGCCAGACTATGAATCGAGCTCAGAGTGATTTTTGGACTTAGAACGCAAATGATCACCAATTATTTGTTCTTCATGTTAATATAGTAATTTGTATGCGTTTTTATACAATGTGCTATTCGTGTTTAGGAGAAATAAAGAAGTGAAAAACATGATTCTATTGTGGTCTCTTTTTAATGCCACCTCCTTTTGATGCAGTTTTAATCAGAGGTCAGGTCACTTTCTGAAAGACAATATTTAAATACAATGGCTTCTTATAGTTTATTCTTATAAGTATGCAGTTTTATAATATAAATATTTTAAATGGCATAGTATTTACACACATTGTGCTCTACTTGTTTCAAACACTACTTTATATTCACCAAAAGAGGGCGACAAAGACTTTATTTACTCCATGTATCAATGGTGTATGGGCTGTAGTCCTGCAGACAGATCCCTTGACGAATTGGTCGTTTTGACAAAGCCAGTGCCTTAGGTTTAGATTTAAATATCTTAGACTGTTAAAAAATTATTATAAACTCCTCGCTGGTAAAAACTAATAATTTAATAATTTAACTGATCTAAAGTAATACACCATAACATATTTCCAACAATTTGCAGCTAAACAAAAAAGGTGTTTTAAAAGTGGAAAACCACTTTTAAAAGTGGCAAGCCATAAATGCGCCCTCTGGTGGTTGTGGCTGGTGAACTATCAAGCCATTTGCCAGTTTGGGATCTCGGCGTCTCTCAAAATATTTTGACATCAAAATATTAATTTATTAATTTACATAATTTATATTCATATTGATTATTAATTAATAGGTATTCACTGTAGGAGCCAGAATGGTATATGTTATTCGCTCACGGATTGCTTTTGTCTGGTTGCCAGGGTGAGGTGTGGGTCATGTGGGTGTAGGCGGTGACAGCTCTTGGTTTCAAAGGTGGCACTCACTGTCACTCAGGTATAGGAGGAGAGAGGGAAGCGGGGTAGCCGTAGTATTTGTTGACCGCAAGCGCGTTTGCTAAACATTCACAATCTGAAGTATTTTACAACTGTGTACATGTGCCAACTGAGCAGTCAATTAAATAAACCGTACAAGCATCCATTCTGGGACTCGTGTCAATGTGTTTAAGCCGCAGCTCGTCACGCAATATACAGGACCCGTGCTCGGCCTCTCCAAGCGACGAAGGAAACTAAGGAGTCGCTGCTACATTCACTACACCTTATACACACTGAGGAAACGCTGCAAAGTAAAAGTACTTACTTTAAATGCCATCACTGCTTCTGGTCGCTGGAAGTACCTCAGGACAAAGATGGCTTCGCAGCAGTACCGAACATCATCATTTGGTCTTCTTTAAATGATGCTGGTCCTGGAGCTTCCTGTGGATGCCCAGCATGTCCGCCTCTGATACTGAGGACTCTCTGGCAGTCTTGGAGAGTCGGCTGAACAGGCCTTGAATGATTAGATGAAAAAACAAAAAAAACAAATAATCCATTGTTCCAATATTATATTTAATGACTCTGCATTAAATGAAAAGTAACTAGTACTAGTGGATAATAAATCACTTGCAGCGCCTGGTGGTCAGTGATGGGATTCAGCCTGTGCCTCCTGTGCAGCCTCAGGGTCATTCAGGATCAAAAAATGTCTTTCACGCAGGTCTTCCAGAAGAGCCTTTCTGGATGCCTCATCGGGGTACCGCTTGACCATGGCATTGAAAAACCAGTCCATTGAAATACTAATGAGTTGGGTCACTGCTACTTAAGTTGATTTATACACAGAAACACAAAGTAAATGTAATGCGGATAATTGGCCGTCCATCCTTCTGCCTTTATGACTTTAGCCATCTTCACTGCAGTTGGGTCAAGTTTTGAGCATTTTGCTGTCAGCGAGAACATTCCACTCGCCGTCTCTTCTCTGCCCTGGGGTCCTCTTCGCCAGAGTCGTCAGACAAGGAGCTGCAAAATTAAAAAAGGTTTTAAGGTTACACACTGACAAACTGATGGATGAGCATTGAGAGACATAATTATAACTGTTTCAGATAACTGCATACCGTGTCAGCGAGCTGAGCAGGTTTGAAGTGGCCACAACAGTGTCCAGGGTCTTCATCCAGTAGTGCTGGTTTGCCACTGCCGTCGAATGGGCCATGTAGGGGCCACAGACGCCTTCTGCTCCTCTGTGAAGTTGGCAGCCACATCTGTCTCCACGGTCCTGCGTATCTGCTGGCTCGGGATGTTTGGCAGTTTGTAGCTGCAATGGGGCAGAAATATGAGATGAAACTCCCAAATTTGAATCATTTTCTTTGAGGCTGAGCCGTTTAATAAATGCACAAATACGTTATTAGTTGAATGCTAATCCAACATAAACTTTTAGGTCTTATGGACTGCTGTTAATACTTACTGTTGGTGCAGACGAGCGAGGTCATTGGTTGCACTTCTAATCTTGGTGCCCGACGATGACACAAACAACTTGTTAGACTTGAGCCATGTGTAGTATGCGTCCAGCATCTGCAAAGACAAAAAAAAATACATCTGATAATATCTGTTGGTTCATTGCTGGTGACACTATGTTTCATGGTAAGGCAATTTAGCCTGTACAAAGTGTACTTACTGCTGCCTCCTCCATTGTGAGGGCAAACACGGCGATCTGCATTGTCGCAGTCTTGTGTTCACTTACTGCAACACACACCTTTCCACCAGAATTTTTCTCGTCCCACTCTGCTGTCCATAAAAACAAAAACAAAAAAAAACACAGTAAATAACTGACATAAACGTCCTCTTTGCAGACTACCTAATATAATCTGTTTAGGCTGATGCCCCACAAAAACTGAGGTCTTACTGACACTTACTGTTATTCCCTCCAATGCTCCTGGTCTCTGGAAGTGGCCGAGGATCAGGATTGCTTCACAGTAATACCGAACATGGTCTTTTCCTCTGAAGCCATGTGGTCACCTTCCAGTAGACTCCCATAAATGGACAGCATGTCTTTCTTGGCCTTCTGGAGGACGGCCTGGCACTCCTGAAGGCTCTTCTCGCCCTCTGCGAACCGGTCATACCTAGAATGACATACAAGACCACAATGCGGCGGAGAACTACACATGTCTGTATCACATAACCCCATATGTACAGCCAGCACATAAGTACTATCAACATGGAGGAAGTCATTAAAGAAAAACAAATGGAAAGCAGATTAGCAACTGACCTCGTTTTACACATGACCTTGCTGTTGGACTTGGCCACTGGCTTTCTGATGGAAGCGAGGAGGTCGATGTAGGCTTGGCACTTCCTGTAGAAGTCAGGATCTGCTGCAGCCAAGCTCAGGTGGGTCTTCAAACACTGAACAAACCGGATCATGTTTTTGATATAGTTCAGAATGGTGAGGTAATCTTTGGTCTCAGTGGACTTTAGCAGGAAGTCCAAGCTGACTTCATCCCCACTTGGCTGGATGTACCACAGCATCCTGGAGACGTTGGCAGTTTGGGACCAGCAGGGTGTTGATCAAGTAGCTCTTGAAGTAGAGCTTTCGTAGAGCCCCATTTGTGTCATCTTGACCCTGACATTTATGCTGTACTGAGCTTGATCTCTGAAAAATACAGACAGAAGAAAATGAGCTCAAACCTTGCAGTTTGTTCACAGTTTCTGGACTGATGTGTCGAGGTTTAGAACTTACTTTTGCCATGTTCGGTCGCTTGGATGGGTGGTGCTGCCTTCGGAGATGCTATCCTCCACCACCGAGACGCCACCGGCCGCCGAGAGCTGACAACGGCCGCCGAGAGCTGACACCGGCTGTTACAGAAGGTTCACTGGCTGTGGGAACGGCAGCCGTGCTGGTGAGCCTCTCTTCGTACTCCAGGTCTGCTTGGTTAGAAGCATTAGCCACAAAACTTTCTTTGGAGGAGCTCTTTCAGAAGAGCCAGCCTAGACGGTTTGTAGGGGTAACGCTTGAGCATTTCCTTGTAGTCCCAGCTCCGGGCTTGCCGTGGCCACACCTTGCAGACTCCTTGGCTCTCTTTGCCTCCTTCTGCTGTTCTTTGGTTGCATTTCCTTTCATGCAAACTTTGCTCAGATGCGTCGTCATCATCTCCTGTGGTTTTTCACACAGCAAGTGTGCTTGAACTGGACGCACTTGACCTCCCCTCCCTTTTTCCAAGATAGGTCACTGTTGCTTGCCCAAACTCACATTTTGACAAGTTAACTGTTAATTTGTACTGTAATGTGCTCCACTCACAAAGATGAACAAACCACCAAGTTATCAAGATATGCTTCACAAAAAGACAATACAGACAACTCTACATGCATAAGCCTCTGAAATGTGGCGGGCGCATTACACATGCCAAAGGCCATAACAGAATACTGAAGGAAGTCATCAGGTGTAATTGGCGCATTCAGTTAAAGGAACCTGCATCAATATCATGACTGAGCACATGAGTCTGAGAGGGCACATCAGCAAACAGTGACCTATTGGACTGAATTACATTCATCATTTCATTCTGCTGAGAATCTAAAAGGTGGACCAATAAAACTGACAAACTATTTAACGCCTCTGGGTTGGAAAATTTACCCTGAGTCAAAGCCCGGACCACGAGTCATTTTCAATTTCAGCACCGACAGCTCTTGTTTACCAGCCGCTAAACTAATTCACGGCTCGGAGCGTTCAGCACCAGACAGCTCTTGCTTACCAGCTGCTAATTTGCGGCTTGGAGCGTTCAGCACCGGACTACGGTGGCGAGACAGCTCAACACGCTGCAAATGAAGAAAGCACCAGCAAATAAAGAAAACATCTTCATCAGTTTGACAACACGCGCTGCCAAAGTTCACAACACATGCAAATACAAATACGCGCTGCAAATAACACAGACCACAACGAAAATGTTTTAAGGAGACTCCTTTGAGTGACGAACCCCTAATGGGACCTGCTTATTGTTTACTCGCCTGTCGCGTTGTTGTCAGTGTTGTCACTGACATATAAGGTAAGTTTTTATTTTTTTCACTTTTAGATCATGATCGTATAATTGCTTTGTCTTGGATATTGTCGGCCTAAATATATTGTTCGTCACTCAAATGAGTCCCCTTAAAACATTTCCGTTGTGGTCTGTGTCATTTGCAGCGCGTTTTGTATTTGCATGTGTTGTGAGGATTTGCAGCGTTTTTGAATTTGCAGCGCTTTTGTATTTGCATGTGTTGTGAACCTTTGCAGCGCGCGTGTTGTCAAACTGATGAAGATGTTTTCTTTATTTGCTGGTGCTTTCTTCATTTGCAGCGTGTTGAGCTGTCTCGCCACCGTGCGGACAGCTCCCGACAAGCCCGCAAATGAATACGGTCTCAGTGTTCTCAACCCCGAGCAACGCTGCAGACTAGTGTCTGCCACCACCAAGGACGAGTCATTTCGGTCATAATAAGATTTTAACATGTTCACATGGCAAAGGCGTGTGTCACGCCAGCGGTCAGGTGTGAAAATCAAGTAGTCTCTGTCACCCAGTTTCATTTTCACAACATAACATTACCTCAGGCAGTAAGGGTTGCAGTAACACATCCAGCACCAGCAGTGACAACAAGCTCTCTCTGAACGTGGAGAAGACGAAGGAGATTGTTGTTGACTTCAGGAGAGCGCACACTCAGCATGTTCCTCTGACCATCAACGGTGCGACTGTGGAGAGAGTGAACAGCACCAAGTTCCTGGGTGTGCACATCGCAGAGGACCTCTCCTGGACTGAAAACACAGCAGAACTGGCCAAGAAATCTCAACAGCGTCTCTACTTCCTCTGCAAACTGAGGAGAGCCAGAGCCCCACCCCCCATCATGTACACCTTCTACTGAGGCACCATCGAGAGCATCCTGTCGAGCTGCATCACTGTGTGGTAGGACCACCTCGCCCATCACCTAAAAGAACTAATTGAAAACATAAAAGAGGAGCTGAACGTCTAAGCTGCCCCTGGCATCGACAGCAGCACAACCAGGAGGCGGAGCTTAGCCGGAAACACAGAGCGAAGCAGAGAGCGAGAAGCCGGCCTCAACATCCTCCTTATAAAGGGTAGCAGCCAATCAGGAGCCCAGACCAGACACACCCCCACTCCTCCTGCAGGTGGAACACACAGACATTTACATGCATTTGTAACAGAGTCCTTTGTGCTCAAGTCCGAGGCAAGTCTCGAGTCCTTGTGTTTGAGAATAAAGGAGTCCAAGTTTGAGTCAGAGCAATAAAAAATTAAGTCCAAGTCCGAGTCGAGGCACAAAACTGATCTTGATGACTACTCCATCTCTGCCCACAACACCAATGCCCTGCACAAGAAGGGCCAGAGTCGCCTCCTCCTTCATCCAAGTCATCCCAATCTAAAAATGTAATTATATAAAATATCAAAACAATCCATCAATATGGCTTACAAGCAAATTGAATCACAGAAATGGCTGTAATTGAGCTGGTTGAAAAAATAACATCTACAATAAAAAATAAAAATCCGATAAATGGAATTTTCATAGACTTGAAGAAAGCCTTCGACAGCATTGATCACAAAGTTCTGTTAAGAAAACCTGAAAGATATGGCATCAGGGGCATTGTATATTGGTGACATTTTATTCTAAATAAAAGAGATTATTTTCACCCAACAAACAAGCTGCTCATAAACTCTAACTTACTGAAATGTAATCACTTAGTCAAATTTAAAATAGCAAAAATAATGTTTAAAATAAGACAGAACCTGTTTTAGATGAACTCTGCTCCTGACGAACACTCGTGTTCAGTAAACTCAGATCACAACCAACGTCAAACAGACATGTCTGTCTGTTCAGAAAGTTAAACTGTGGAATAGTCTAGAACTAATACATCTATAAATAGCTTCAAGAAATGACTTAAAAAGAAACAGATCTCACAATTTAAAGTTCTTTGTTCTTTCTTTAAATATGTTAAAATAATTCAGTGTTAGTTGTTTTTGTGTTATATTTGTGAAAAATAAACTAGTAAGCTATGATGCAGGAAGGGGCTTCTTAGAATGAAGCATTTGTAGTTGGTGTAGAACCTAATTTAACCTAATATGCTTGGACTAGAGTAACCAGAGCACCAGTACACGGACTCACGCTCTGGAATGGGCTTGAGTCTTTTCCCCTCCCTCCATATGTGTTCCCTGAACTTAGATGAGCATTGAGCTGGCTCACGATGGCTTACTGACTCTAACAATGCAAAAACCAATGTTGGGGTTGAAGATTTCCTGGTGGCATCTCTCACTCTCCTCAAGCTGCAGCTGGATCTTGATGTACTCAGTGTCACCAGCACCAGGTTCTTGTCATAGTTCTTCTCCAGTGCATCCAGTGTGCTCAACATGGCTGTTATCTGAAATAAACATTTAAATGATCAAATGGCCATTGCCAATTTAATTGAATCAAACCCTTAATTACTGCGTGACAGCTGGCCGTATACTTACCTCTACATGCAAAGACTTGAAGACATTGGTGCAGATTTTGATTGAAAGCTGCAGGTCTTGAATCAAGGCCTCCACTTGTTTAATCTCCATCTTGATCCCCTCTAAGTCTGCTTCATTGTAGGCGTCTGGGAGCTTCTCTAGTTCCTCAATTTTACCATCTTCACTATCTTGTCTGCATATGATTTTGGTCTAATACTCTTCAAGCTGAAATGTGTCATAAAATACTGCAAAATGCTCTCTATACAGGCTTACAAAATATGTGCATACCTTCCCCATTTCAAGCTCCAATCTGTAGGAGATCTCCGCCGTTTCCTCGACCACCACCAGGTCTTTGATGGGAAAGGTAGAACTGGGAAGGAATGCATCACAGGTACAACTTCCACTACTTCCTGTCTCATTCCTCCTAGCCCCCTCACTCCACATGCATACACACTAAGGGCGCATATGGGCACATGAAAATATGAGCACATTAAATTACAGGTGCTGGTCATATAATTATCATCAAAATGTTGATTTATTTCACTAATTCCATTCAAAAAGTGAAACTTGTATATTATATTTATTCATTAAACACTTTTCTTTAACCAAGGAAAATCCCAAATTCAGTATCTCAGAAAATTTAAATATTGTGAAAAGGTTCAATATTGAAGAGCCCTGGTGCCACACTCTAATCAGCTAATAAACCCAAAAAAAGTGAACAAGCAATAGGGATAACGCACCTGGAGAGGATTGTGACACAAAACCCATTCAAAAACGTGAGGGAGATTCAGAAAGAGTGGACTGCAGCTGGAGTCAGTGCTTCAAGAACCACTGCGCACAGACGTATTCAAGACATGGGTTTCAGCTTCGCTTTCCTTGTGTCAAGCCACTCTTGAACAACAGACAGCTTCAGAAGCATCTCGTCTGGGACTGCTGTGGTCCAAAGTTATGTTCTCTGATGAAAGTAAATTTTGCATTTCCTTTGGAAATCAGGGTCCCAGAGTCTGGAGGAAGAGAGGAGAGACACACAATCCACGTTGCTTGAGGTCCAGTGTAAAGTTTCCACAGTCAGTGATGCTTTGGAGCCATGTCATCTGCTGGTGTTGGTCCACTGTGTTTTCTGAGGTACAAGGTCAACGCAGCCGTATTCCAGGAGGTTTTAGAGCACTTCATGCTTCTGGCTGCTGACAAACTTTTTTGAGATGCAGATTTCTCGGCACCTGCACCAAGTGCCAAAGCAACCAGTACCTGGTTTAAGGACCATGGTATCCCTGTTCTAACTTGGCCAGCAAACTCGCCTCACCTTAACCCCAGAGAGAAGGGTATTGTGAAAAGGATGAGGCAATATGCAGAAGAGCTGAAGGCCACTATCAGAGCAACCTAAACAGTGCCACAGACTGATCGACTCCATGCCACGCCGCATTGCTGCAGTAATTCAGGCAAAAGAGCCCTAACTAAGTATTGAGCTAAGTATTTAAGCTATACATGATCATACTTTTCAGTTGGCCAAGATTTCTAAACATCTTTCCTTTGTATTGGTCATAAGTAATATTCAAATTTTCTAAATTTGGGATTTTATCATAATCATCAACATTTAAATTAATACACTTTTGAAATATATCAGTCTGTGTGTAATGAATAATATACAAGTTCCACTTTTAATGGAATTAGTAAAATAAATCAACTTTTAAGGATTTTCTAAATTATATGACCAGCACCTGTATAAACTGTGTTATCCCAAAAATAAAGCTTTGAGAAAGAGAAACCACGGAACCAGCGTTTTGTCTCTTTTCTCTCTCTCCTCTGATCAGAGCCTTAGAGGCATGCTTTATCATCGGTAACCCTTCAGAGTCTAGAACTGACATAGCGGAGCAGGTTACAGACCATATTGTGAAAATGATATCGTTAGTTTAGTAGTCAAGCGGAGCTGGTCAGAAACTGATTAAGTCAAGTGGAGCTGGCTGTATATATATCCACTAGCGAGAGAAAAACGCAGCAGAGCACAGAGCAGTCCCACCAGAGACAGAGGGAAAGGAGTTCTCTTCACACATTAGTTTTGTCCAGTCTTTTCACTAGAACAAATGTTAAGAGGCAAACGAGGTTAGTTTGGCTAAAAGAGTCAACAGGTTTGTTAAAAGGACTACTGATGGTGCGTTGTTGCAATGCACAACCCTCTTGGATGTGGTAAAAGTCAGTGCTTGATTCAAGCTTTTTTGGCTAAAATAAAATAAAAACCCACAGTGTTGAGCCCAGGGCCAGGTTACGGCTTGACCTCCTCGTTCCTAGAAGGAGTTACATGTGCAAAGGGTGCCATGGGAAGAAAATGTAATTTTTTTTTTTTAAGAAGAATCAGGGGCTGTACCGGGCCCGTGTACCCGGACTGAGAGGCCAGAGGCTGGGGAGAGTAGCAGAGGCGGTGCAGCCTGGTGCTGGAGGTCTTACCTCGGGCCAGGCTCCAGCTCTGAGTCCTTCATTGGCCCAGGGGCACAAACACAATCATTGTTGTGTGCAATAATCTTCAGTCTCGGGCTTCTCGACAAGCCCCATAGACAGATGCAAAGCCAGGAAAGCCTTCATTTCAGATACACATACAATGTACCGCTTATAAAACCTGGACTGTGGCTTCAGCTGTTTTGAGGATAAAAATGAGCATACGGTTAGTCTTTAATTGTAACAAGGTTCCAAAAATTGTGTGTGCCAGTGAGTTCATCAAAAGGCTTTATCCACTCCTGATGAACTTCCAGTCCTCATCTTCAGTGATAGGCCCGTAGCTATAATCTCTTCCTCGGCCTCTCCCTGGGCCTCCGCCTCTCACCCACATTTCTCTTCTCCCAAACCTGACTCCTCTCCTCTCCGTCCTTCTGTGTTAGAAACTGAAACAGCAGCACGGCCAGAAAAACCCTCAGCTCCACTGGCACCTTCACTCTGGCTGCTATCCTCACTCTCCCTTATTTCATAACAATAACAAGAATTATACAGTTTATTTATATAGCACATTTCAAATGACAAGCATAGACTCAATATAACTAAGACTTACTTGTCAGAAAGTAAATGTTCTCCCCTGGAGTCAGAGTCTGCAGCAAACGGCACAACGGCTTGGCGCTCATGTTCTCGTCTCACAATTTCTACTCTCACCAACGTAGAGCTCTCACCGACTGCATTCTCCCCACCTGCCACAACGTGTCAAAGGCTTATGTACTAAATCTGAAAATTAAAATGAGCTAAACACATCTTATCTTAATTTTACACCTGACCTATTCAAAAACACAAAGGTTTTTATTTATTTATTGAAATTCACACCTATATCTTCAAATGCTTATTATTGTACCCAACTTTTCCTTTTCTAAAAAAGTCTGTTGGATTTACATAAAAAATATATGAATAAAATATATGCTGTTTTAAATGTTCTCATAACAAATCTTTAGAACACAATAAGAAATAAAACCTAATCATATGAAATTAGTATTAGGTTCTAAATGTTACAGTTTTGTCACAATGTACAAACTCACTCTCTTTGAGACATCAGTAGATTTTTCACTCAACATTACAGCTTGGCTTTAAAAATGACGTGTTTTTATCGTAACATAGAACTTATATTCAAATAAAATAGTTTTTCAGCACTTCATGCTTCAGGTTTATTTTTTATATTCATACATTGATGCTTTGCTTTTCACCACTCCATTAGATTTTCCAACAGCGGCTCTTAATCAAAGCTCACTTAATAAACTCATAGTAGTGACTAAAGACACTTGTTTGGGGCTTCATTTAAACGCCTTGTAAAATTAGACTTTAGCTTGCTGCTAACAAGTTACTTGTGAACCACTGGACGAACAGCTGAATATTTCTCTGATAGGTACTTACCTTGACTTCACCTGACCACTGTCCTGTGGCAACGCCGTGTGAGATGTTTTGCCAAGACCCTTTAAAGGTAGTGAAATAAAACACATAGAATAAGTCTGCCAAATATTTTCAAGTCTCCTCATGTAATAAAATATGCACATTGTCTTGTTGCAGGAACAAGTACAACTTACAGCCAATGGGAGCACCACAGACTCTCCTGCTCACATTAACAGCATGTCCCAGTGTTGTAGTCGAGTCTCCAGTTTGCGAGTCCAAGTCACTTTCAAGTCCTCAGTGTTTGAGTCCAAGTCCAAGTCCAAGGGTCCAGTGGTTGTGCTGTCGATGTGCATGACTTGCGTGTCTTTTGTGTTCAAGTCCGAGTCTAAGTCCGAGTCAAGTCTCGAGTCCTTGTGTCTGAGAATAAACGAGTCCAAGTTTGAGTCAGAGCCATAAAAAAGCAAGTCCAAGTCCAAGTCCAGGACTAGAGTACACAAACAGCACAATGCTAACATTATTAAAAGTTATTGTATGAAGGTAAAACTTTTACCTGATGGCAGATTTTCCAGGTCAAACAACAGCAAATATGGAACATGCCTCAAGACCAGCCGTTTTGAACAGCCCTGCCCCACTCCTGTATGCAGGCCATTAAAACAAAGTGGCTCTGGAAAGTAAAGAGTAGCCTATTTTACACAATATGCTTTCACAAAGCATTAGATGAACACGCTATTTAGACAGATTTTTTTACATTTAAATTGATCTAAATGAATGATTTATCTTCATGGCAGTGCATAAAGCATTTGCTAACCTTATTATTATCTTTGATAACACTTGTCTGTTCATGCTAAGGTCTGCCAAAACGTGCATCTTCATGACTGCATTATAACTCTAGCCGTCATTTAAGATTACCTTTTATACCCTATTACCTTTAAAAAAAGCTCTCCAGGTTCTAGAGACCCAATAAGAAGACAAGAGTCCTAAGCAGCTGAGTCTTTAAAGCACTAAACTGGTATTAATCGATTATTGATGCTTATAGCGTAAGCTAGCTTGACGTACGTGCGTCAGTGCCATGGAAACAGAAGGTCCAGGTGGGGCTATATAAGACGGCTCCAGTTAGAATTTTTCACTTCTCACTTGGCTTGTCCAGTGCGTTGCTGAACTGAGTTTCAGATTGACTTTTCCTAGAAAACCGAACGCTGCATACCACAATATAATCTTCTCTTGGCAAAAATAAACATATTTTAATATTTTGGTATTATCATATGTTTAAGGTTTGCCAGATCCTCAGAAATGGCACATGCTTTTGACCTCCCGGTCATCTTGGATTTCTTTTCTGAAGGTAAGATAACTGTTTAATCAAATAAGACTGCATTAGGATAATATTTGTAATATTTTCTGTCCATATAATGTGGTATATTTTTCATGTTATGTGCTTAGTTCTGTGTGTGTAGTTATTATGTAGTTATTCATTTATGCATGATGAGTTTATGTTATGTGTTTATGGTTTATACTTATGCATGGTGTGTAATCAAGTAGTGTATGTTATATTAATACATTTAGAAACATATTAATGTAAAAGAAAGAAAACTTAATGTCAGAAGAGTATGGTTTAAAACATGATAAGTTTAAAGCACACACACACATATTGAAGGCCCAGAAAGAGACATGGGAGCCTGATGCTCAAGGTCAGAGACGAGAGAGGCCCTAGTAGGTGCAAGAGTCCCAAGGCCTTACAGAATGACATCACCGAGTTTAATAAAAATCTTCAAAGGCTCATCTAAGATCACAGAAAGAGTTATTACTAAACTGTCATCTCAAAACTGTATAAAAAGCTTACATTTTCTGTACAAAAGTTAGTAGTGCTTGGGGGATAGCCTACTCGGGTCTTGTTGTGTCGGTTGTGAGCAATAAAGACTCTAAGACATGAAAACGGCTGTGCGTTCATGACTTATTCCACACAAGTGTACCAAAGGCTGAGCGGTCAGTATTGGACACTACAATTGGCGAGCCAGAGCCAGGAGGGGAGCCGAGAAAGAGTGTTTCTCTTTCTGCTTGACCACCCAGGAGAAGCATCCCAGACGCGGAGACCATCGAGGGTGAGAAAAAAACCTTTCATTTTTTTTATAGTCAGTGTCTGTGGGTGCAGCTTTGGGAGGTAACAGGCAGAAACAGACCGCTTAAAAACTCACCTCAAAAGATCCTAGATTAGGGGTAAAAGGGGGTAATTAGGAGAACGTAGGGATTTCTATCCATTGAATACAGGCTAAAAAAAAGCACCGGTTGTGTCTCAAGGCAGACGATAGTGCACAAGGGAATTAGGTGGCTATATTCTATCCAGTGAGCATAATCTAAAGATGGTGTAGTCTGGACGTCAGGGAAGAAATTAAAAATCAAAAGGGGGTTATTTCTATCCACTGGGTATAATCTAAATAGGGCGTTCGTGTAGATAACTCTAGGAAGAATTAGCGCGCAAGCGGAAAAATTGCGAGGCTGGTTTTATCCGTAGATTATATGCGATTCAGCGCCGTTTATATCCCGGGGAAGAAAGGGTTAAAGAAACGGTCTAATTCTCTGCGCAAAAGAATTGAGACGCGTTTGAAAAAGCAGAACCTGGCTGAGAGAAAGCGCAGGGGTCTGGGGAAACGAGGCCTGGTTAGAAGATAGGATTCTTCAGAAGAGGGCACCTAAGTTTACGCTATTTTCCGGCTGAACTTAAGTATAGGAAACCAAAATAAAATAAAAAGGGGGCATCATTACAAAATTAATTCATATAAAAATGGAGAAAAATTTAGATTAAAGGCCTGCTAATAAGGGGTAACACACTGTCCAAGTCGACTGGATTAAATACAGTGGGGTTGACCGCCAAACGGAACAAGAAAAGGACCTTAGCGGGAAGGAAAAATAGTTAGCGTTCCTTTTCTATCTTAAAAAATTCAGCTGGGTGCTGGAATTAAGATATAAGACGCGTGCGATTAAGCGACACAAAACCCGTTAAAGAGTTCAGGTCAAGACTCTGGAAAGAGAGGCTGAACTAAATTGCGCGCGTGAAGACTAGTCTGGTGTGTGTGAGTGTGTGTGTGGTTTACAAAGGCCTTGGAGAAAGTTTAATAGTAGGCCAAGTATTAGACTAGATTTAGGGTCCTTTAAAGTAATGGAAATTTAGGCATGATAATTAAAAAGACAAGCTAAAAGTAGATTTAAAGAAGAAGTCAAGAGAAAAGTAATAAGATAAAGTCGACAAACAAATTAAATAAAAGCGCTGTAAGAACTAATATCATTAAAGCTGAGAAAATAGAAACCTAGTAAAGGGTTAGTATTATCATTAGTAGAATAAAATCAAAAATAGGTTCAAAGCAAAACTCTAAAGTTGAAGAAGCAGTGGAGTCGACGGCAGGTCTAATGATGATAATTTGAGAAAAACTGGCGTCAGAAAGAAATAATAAAATATAAACTGAAGGACTACGAACTATCTTTGGTTAGAACAAACTTATAGGAATAACAAGAAAGAACAAATACTGTCTAGAGTTTTCAGAGGTCTGTGCAAAACAGTAATAGTTAAATAGAACGAGATTAAAATTAGCAGTAACTATAACTCGAGTTAAAACGCTGTGAGGCTTTATTAAAAGGAACTGTGGTTTCAGGAAGGTTTGAATTTATCTCAAAGTAGGTCTAGTTGTTGTGCAAACCGGTAACATTTCAATCTAGTCTATTAGAGAGACATTTAGAGTTTCTAGTGACGTTACAGATCCACAGCCTGACATTGCCGCTGTTAGAAAAAATGCTGTTAGAAAATTACTGAGAGACGGAAAACTGGTGAGCAGTTAAATGCCCAGAGAAAACATAGGAAAAACTAGGAAAAAATTTGTTAAAGGAAAAGAATATTAGTATGAATAATTAAGAAAAGGTGAAAGGAAGTCTCTTTCCTTCAAGATGGGGGGAATAAATACTAAAAACATTAAAAATGGAGATGTTTTGACTCCAGTAGAGGTGATTATTGGACAGAAACTCACTCAAAAGAAACAGATCAGGAATTATATGAAAAAATGGCACAAAAGGACACAAGGCACGTTACAGTGGCCTATTATGGGCAGCTTTGACCCAATGTGTTGTGATGAACTAGAGAATAATATAAAACTTTACAAGGCTAAAGATCAAAGTGTTACACGGATGAAAAAACGTATGAGAGAGAATGAAATATTGGGATGGTTTAGAGACGAATCAAAAAAGAGACTAATTGAACTAATTGAAACAAAACAAGTGCAGTCAGCTGTTGAGGGTCCAGAAATAATTGTTAAGACTTGTACCGAACCTTCAGCCCTATTGCCTTTTCAATATAAAGAAATTCCTGAAAAGTTTCCAATAAAAGTGCTGTCTGAAGAAATCCAGCTGGTTTTAGCTGAACCAGAGAGAGAAGGCTCAGCTCAAACAGATGAGAGCAGCTGCAGCAGCGTCTCTCCCTCTGGGAAGAGCAGCCCGGATCCAGATGATAAGAGACAGGAATGTGAAGAGACTCACTCCCGTCCAGAGGTGTTAGACTCTCCTGACTTTAGAAACAATGAAATAAAACAATTCAAACAACTGGAGAAAATTATAAGAAGTCAGTCCGTCAAGAAGATATAAAAACAGAAATGCCAGACAAACTGTTAAAACACAGACAAGAGTTGAAGAATTATTCTGAAGCTGATGCACAATTAAAGCGTATTATCAACATTAGGCTTTCTGATCCTAAACAGACCTCATACAGCCCGAGTCTAAAGGCTTATGGAAAAATTATTAAAAGATCTGGGAACCGTTGGATAAAAAAACGACGACCTCCTGAATTGCACTAAAGAGAATCAGTTGAAAAATCAAATATCAACTGGACATTATTTGCGGATCATGGGAAAGCTTAAAGCTTAAAGAAAGCTGAAGCCAGAAGAAGAAGAAACTAATAAAACTTTGTTGAAAAAGCTAATACTGCTGCAAATGAACAAACTGATCAAAAGAGACAAAGAGAAGAATGATAAAGAAGGGTTTGTTAATGAAATTGTCAAACAACAGCAGCTGTCGCTGGGACAAGACCAGAGTTTACCTGCAGAACCCCGGAATATGAATAAATCTATATTTATGTTCCAGTCTTCTTCAGCAGAGCAGATGTCACCAACAGGATTATTCTAACAGATCACAGTGGATCTGTACAGAGGAATGTCTGCCTACAAAGAGGTGGCTGAGGCAGATTTGGAGAGTGAGACAGACTTAAAGCAGCGTCTGGTGAGTCCTGCCCAACCCCCATTAAACTCTTATCAGACACCAGAGGAGCTGTGTGGGCAGTGGAGCTGCATCCAGAGAGACTGTCTTGTTAACATTACAGCAGGACAGAAGAAGAATGACTATTTAATCTGTAATGTACTGGCTGAGATGAACACAGAAATCAGAACTAATAGAAATGGACTAAGATGGAAGAATACAAAGACTTTAAAACTACATAAGGGCCGAAGACGCAGAGACACTGTTCAATGAAGTACAACAAAAGAAAAACATGATAATATGGACTATGAGCGTTAAAAGAAGCTTCCATTATAAGACAAAATATATATTGTAATGGCAAGAAGCTATGGTGGTGTACCTCTTATTACCCAGTTTGAGACTTGGTTTCTGAACAAGAACTTAACTCCTAATGTTGCATTAAGTGACAGAAGGACTGGATTCTTGGGCACTTAAACTAAAGTTAACAGCTGCACTGTGCGTAGAAGTAAAAATGTATATCTAAATTCAAGCTTTATATGTCTTAGAAAGATTAATCTATATTTAAAATATCACTAAGAGCATGTGATATAGTCTAGGCTGAAAGAGTAACTGTAGATATAAAATGTCTTAAAACAATGAAATGTCTATGGTTTCTGATCTGGTTTTTGACACTGTCTAATATTCTGCCTGAATTGAAATTGGCAACAGTAATAGATTTGTTCTGTATTTTTTCTGACTCATGATACCTTTTCTGTTTTACATATTCTGACTGAGACGGAAAAGAAACAGTCGACTCCTGAAAGACCTAAAGTTATCTTCATCTAAAGTAAACCTGACTGTAGTGAGAACAGAGATATAGTGAGTATATGATCTGTGTTTGATCAAACAACGAGGATGTGAGTTAGACTCCATCACAGTGTTACAAATTTAGTATTTGGGAAACAAAGTTAGTAAAGAAAATTATAATTCGTCAATCTGATATAGAATAAAAGTTAAGAATGAAATGTAAGAAAGATTGCTCCGTCTCACTTCGAGGCTAAAACAAAAGCTTTGAAGCAAAAACTGTAGAACAAATGTTGAGATTATTAGCAATAGCAGGTTATAGCAGGTTGTGGACTGTAACTTTGCTGTATTAATAGCAACTTAAGAGGTCTGATAAAACTGCAGACCAAAGTGGAGGTTCAATTAAAATAAATAATTAAAAGTGAATAAGGAGTTAAACAGAGCATTTTCTGTGTTAAAAGAAAGCATGTGAATAATCTAGCTTTAGGAAGTCCTGATAATAAAATGTTCCACACGTAGCAGAGAGAGATGGTTACTCATCAGCAGTGATGATGCAAGATACTGTAGAATAAAAACAATAGTTTAATGCAGCTAAAATTAGACAATATAGAATAAGGTTTAACACTATGTTACAGATAATTAGTGTCAGCTGTGACTGAACTTAAAAAGACTTTAGTGATAACCAAGGATTTTTAAATAATGTAGACCACACATCAGTTACACATTTCTGATAGTCCTACATTTGTCTTAACACAAAATAGAAGTAATACTTTCAGCACCCAAATTTAATAAAACAGAAATGTAAAAGAGTTAATCCAGTTATAAAAGAATGATCAGCCCAGAGAAGAAGAGTCTATGACTGATGAAAATCAACAGATACTTTCTAAAACAAAGAGAACAGATGTATAATTGAAACAAAGTTAATGTTAGGTTTTGAGACATGCATGATATGACAATGTAAAACTAAAAACAGATAATACTTTAACAGCAAAGGTTTAAAAACTACTACAGCAGTGATTGAAGTAAGTGTTTGAGTTTAAATCATTGACTAAGGAGTGAGAAATGGATACATGTTTAAGAGTTAACATCTTATTATAGGTCTGGAATATGTGAGGCTTCAGTTGAATGGCAGAAGAAGACAAGGCATAAAACAATGTTGACAAGTTAATCCTTGAGAGAAGAAGGTCTGTATGAAATTAGAAAAACACAAAGGTCATAAAGGTCACTTAGAAAGGGTTGGAGATAAGAGTTATGGAGAGCACTGAGTCATCAAAGAATTGAAGAGTCCCAAGAGAGGCCATAAAACAGATTTATGAATCAAATACTGGTTTAGACAACATCTAACAGAAAGACAAAGTTAAATTCCAACAGATTAAAAGGTGCTGAGGAGAACTCTACAGAAACAACACCTTCCTGCTGCAGATCAAGTCTGGGAAATGGAGTCTTCACAAGAAATGTTCAAACTTCAAGGTTGGCTGGAAGAACAGTGAATGTCCCATGAGAAGGTCAGGTGTCATCTTTAACACTGTCGACCTGTCCACATCAAATCAGGTAAAAATAAACTATTACAATTTTAAAGAAAGCAAATACGATGCCAAGTAAATTCAAGGATGTTAGAAACAAGGAAAGACTTCTTTAATGAGGAAGAACTGTGAGAGAAAGAGGTCCAGCTGAGACAGGAGAATTGAACAGATTGATAATATTGGTGATGTGTCTATGATTCTTTTAAATATAATCAAAGAGGGGATGGTAATGTTTGGCAATATAATGGGAAGTATTTGAAGTTAGATTTTATTAAGCTTAACTGTGCAGTGGATTTTAAAATATCAACAGAAGAGAGGGATAATTATTTAGATTTTGATTAAAGTTATGATGATAGCTTCACAGATGTTTGGGATAAGCTTCTATATAGGTCTATTTTACTGAATAAAACTCTACAGTAGTAATACAACAGCAGATTAGAAAGCTCACCTGGTATAGATCATATGGTGAGTAAAGACTAGATCTCCATGGTAACGCTGAGAGGGAGGAGTTTGTGAAACTCAGATAAACAAAATGAATGAGTTTGTATCATTGTTAACAACAGAAGGCTTATGGAACAGATTTAAACAGGTTAATGTGGTTTTAAATAAAGGTTTATTTGGCTAAGATCTGTGACAGTCTATGATCAGTCAGAGTCTGTGAGAGCAGCTCTGCGCAGCACTGTGTGTGTGAGGGAACAGCTATTTGTAATGTTTCTGTGAACAGCTCAGAGACACGCTGATGTTGTCTTGTTAAAACTCTAGTTAGTTACCTTTGGTTAGTAGAGGACTGGGAAGAGTTAATGTTTAACTGTATTGTCTAATGGATAAGATGTTTAGACTTTAGTATAATTTGGTGATAATTGGACTGTGAATTAATTAATGTAGGACATAAGGAAGAGTTTACTGGTTTTGAACAAAATAGATGTTTGTTAAGTTTAAAGTATACATATAACTGGAACAGAGGATTTACCATTAGGATACAATTTTTAAAAATAACTTATGTAGGATGAAATAGTTCAAATGGAAGTTGAATTATGGGAGTAAAGGAGATAATAAAGCATGAACGTATTTACTTAAAAAATTGGACTTACACAGAAGTAGAGAGGGTATAACAATAATGAGTGAAATAGTAATAAATAGGGAAGATTAAATTAGAGAATAGAAAGAAAAAAGAGGTTAATTTAATATGTTAGGGAAGAGACTGAAAAAGAGTTCCATATGATAATTTATTTTATTAGAGGAGAAATCTTAAGTTAGAGTCACACATAAGGATTGTGTTATGGATTAAAGGATTTTTTTTGTAATAAGGTTAATATGGAAAAAGTATTTTGGCAATGGCAAGGTTTATATTAATGGAAAAGGTTGTTTTGTTGTGTGTTGATGTTTATTAAAAGAATAGTTAGTTGTGTGACAGACATAGGTGTTGGACAGTAAGAGGAATGGTGAGAAGTTTTTGAATAAATTATTTTATGGGTTTATCTTAAAACAGTCAAATACAAAATATTATTAGTTAGTTGAAAACAGAGGTAAGAGTTTATGTAGTTTTGGTAAAAATTTAGATTATTCTTTGCCCACACTATAAGGGAATTATGTAGAGTCAATAGTCAAGAGGGTTAAAACATGCTCATACTTTATCAAGAGAGTTAGTTATTGAACAAAATAATATTTCTTAATAAACAGAGATGATAGGGTTAATTCTGCTGCAGACGTATGTGTTCTTGTTCACCAGATTCTAAAAAGATAAATATTGACAGTAACTAAGACTAGACATGTAAGTATAACACTGAGAAGGAAAATATAGTAAACTTCAAATTGAAAAGAGACATCAAAAGTATTAAAGACTAAAGTAGACATTTTACAGACTAACTTGGAGTAGTAGATAATTAAGGGAAAAACAAAAGTTTAGGCCGCATTAAATTGTTTTGATATGATCTGTGGTAATCTTTGTGGCTTTTTCTCAGTTAACGTGAAGTATTGATTAACAACTGATCTGAGAGGGGAACTTTCCAAGGAACGTGGGGCCACAACTACGCTATCATGAGGGTCTCCAGCAAAGCTTTGTGAAATCAAAGGCCTACCTGAGGTTTGGGTGTTCTGGAGAAAATGGAGAAGGCAGAGATACATCGCTACCGACATGGAGTTGAGATGAGGACGAGAGGTGGATGCTCTGGACGGACATTGTGCAGAGGTGAAATCGACAGGGGGAGATCGATGACGGAGGAGGCTACAGGACGACGACCTGAACAGCCATTGTCGGAGCTGTTTCCAGGTTAGCGGCAAAATGAACGAAGGAGAAGAAGTGACGCGAAGCTGAAAGTCAAGGAAGTTGGAAGATCCGAGGATACGAGAAGAAGAGCGGCTTATAGAGAAAACGTCATAGTGTCATCTCTTGGACTGTTTCCAGGACGGCAGGAGGAGTTCCTGTTTGTGAGCATTACATGTGATTTGGAAATGTGGTAGATTTAGAAAATGTCTTTTAGATTGGACATAAGAGGACTTGGATGAATAATAAAATGACACCAGTTCTAGTATATGAGAACTGAGATGAAATGTATCATATATTACAAATGTTTGTACTCATATGCTTATTATATTTTAATATGAGTAATTATATTCTTATATTGCATGCTGTAACTGTGTTAAGTGAAGGAACGACAAGTTAACCATATGATATGATTATGGTAGAGGAAGGGAGATCTGAAGGGAATTGTTTTAAGCTGAACTAGTATAATTTGGATCTGTGTGAGGATTTAATGCACATGTATTATGAACCAGTTGTAATGTTTAGCTAAAACGAGACCATAGGGTCTCAAGAGGGGAATTGTGGTATATTTTTCATGTTATGTGCTTAGTTCTGTGTGTGTAGTTAGTTATTCATTTATGCATGATGAGTTTATGTTATGTGTTTATGGTTTATACTTATGCATGGTGTGTAATCAAGTAGTGTATGTTATATTAATACATTTAGAAACATATTAATGTAAAAGAAAACTTAATGTCAGAAGAGTATGGTTTAAAACATGATAAGTTTAAAGCACACACACACATATTGAAGGCCCAGAAAGAGACATGGGAGCCTGATGCTCAAGGTCAGAGACGAGAGAGGCCCTAGCAGGTGCAAGAGTCCCAAGAGAAAAGAGAAAACAAAATATAATCCAACAATCAGTCTATTTTGAATTACACTTTCCACTTCCAAATAAAGTTAGTCACATATAACAGCTGTATTTTAATAAAAGTGTAACTTAGACAGATTAAATGGTTGAAGTATAATAAGACAGACATGACAGTTGAAGTACTAAACCTGTGCTAATTAGTTTGTATGTTTCTGGTCTTTGATGTTTTAATAAAACTAAGACTATATTATTTTATTCTCCATTGAAGGTCTGGGTCCTGCCGGTTCTGCGGACAATCCAATCCACATCTCCTCGGACGAGGAAGACGTGGTGAGTACGAGGCACTCCAACCAGCTGATGAAATATTAAACCTGTGCTAATTAGTTTGTATGTTTCTGGTCTTTGATGTTTTAATAAAACAAAGACTATATTATTTTATTCTCCATTGAAGGTCTGGGTCCTGCCGGTTCTGGACAATCCTATCTATATCTCCTCGGACGAGGAAGACGTAGGTGAGTACGAGGCACTCCAACCAGCTCATGAAGAGGAGGAGGAAGAAGGGTCTGTTTCTTCTTCACATCCTCCTCTTCACCTGAACCATCTGATGAAGAGGAGGAAGATTGGGAGGAAGATTGGGATGATGATTATGATGAAATAGACTCTGGTTACGAGAGCCTTTCTGATAATCAAGAGGATGATGAAGAGGAGCAAGAAGATGACCAGCAGTTTCCTCCGGAGGAGTTTTGGGATGGCTGGCGCCAGAGAGACCCTCCTGCTGAAGCTGAAGAACAGGTGAGTCGGCCCCTGGCTCCCGTTGTTCAGCAACCGGCAGAGAGTCCTCCGGCGTTCATCCCTCTCCAGAGCATGCTTGAACATGTTTTCCGTCCTCCAACTCCTCCTTCTTCCTCTTCTCGGCCCCCAGCGGATCCACCAAACGGTTCTTGGATGAAGAGGACGCTGAGGTGCCTTCCTCCAAGAGGCCACGTTCGGACCAGCCGAAGAAAGCACAGACGATCCTACTCCATCGACCTCTGCTGGGACGCCCTTCCCCAGTCGCTTACTCGCTACTTCCACCCTCAACCGGACTCGGACGACTCGGACTCGACTGACTTCATCTTTGATTTGGCAACAACAACGCCAATATTTTACAGCTTAAACTAGAGCAGATTTTTAAATTAGTAGGGTGTGTCTGTGTGTGATTTAAAAAAAACAAAAACAATATTAGATAACGCAAGAAATGCTATGTGGGATTTTTATTAACATTGAAAACAGAAACAAATACAGTCAACCTACAAAAGAAGTGACTAAAGCTTGTACAAAAACTAATCTGAGATTAGGATTTCCTCCAAAGTACGCCTTGTACTTGTTTTGACGTTTAAGTGAATATATGCTTTATTCCTCCCACACTGGGAGAACTGGTTCTGTATAAGACATAATTATTAGAGAGAGGGGGTTGTCCACCAACTGGAGGGTCGATGGTGCGAGCCGCCCTTCTCTGTTCTTGATATATTATTCCTAAAATTTAAATAAAGTAAGGAATACTGTTACTGCCCAAAAGAGTCGAACATATTTAAAAGAGGACACAGGAGGCAAAACAGTTAATTTCAAAAATTGTTTTTATTCATTTAGTTTTAGACTGTTAAGCTTTTGTTTTATCTTGATGTTTTTTCTCTCTTTTATGTAAATAAAAAGAGAATCCAAAACCTCCCGTGCCCGAAAAAAATAAAACAGGAAAGTAACAAAAGAAAGGAGGACCTGGTGAACCGGCAGAACATAAAGGAAGGAGTGACCCGGGCCAACCCTGTACAGGGCCGTAGAAGCCGGTGCCAACTCCTCTACCACCCTACACAACACAACCCCTCATTACTAACCTGAACAAAATAAAGAACGATAACTCAGACAGCCGGTCCCATCAGGCCAAACAAAAACAAGGCTAGGCAAAGAAGGACTGCAGAGGCATGGAGCAAGCCGGCTGCGCAGCTCCATGCCTCTGCACAGCGGAAGCGAGGCAACAGCAGAAAAATTCCTACAAAACCCCTGTAAAACCAACCATGGCTAAGTAACGTCAAGCTCAGTGCGACTAGTTGGAATAGGAAATGAGACAATACTCTCCACCTTGGCCTGCACCGGCGCACACAACCACCACCAACCACTTTACCTAAGTAAGTCACAGTTGCTTGGGCAAATACACACTTTGATAAGTTCACTGTTAAGTTTGCCTCTTGAAGACGACCCAATACCACCTGAAGGTGTTCAATATGCTCCACCCAGGAATCGAAACAAACTACCACATCGTCCCAGTAAGCCTCATAAAATGACAGACCCGACAGTATAATCCTCATCAACCGCTGGAATGTTGCCGGTGCATTTCACATGCCAAATGACATAACATTGTATTGAAAAAAATTTTCTGGGGTTACAAAGGCTGAGACTTGTTTTGCACGCTCAGTGAGCGGCACCTGCCAGTAACCTTTCAACAGAACAGAACTTGGACACAAACGTAGCCCCACCCACTTGATCCACACAGTCCTCAATGCGAGGCAATGGAAAACAGTCCTGCTTCAGAACATTATTTACTTTCCTGTAGTCCGTAAAAACGATCTTCACCATTAGATTTTAACGCAAGCAAAACAGGGAGAGCTCCAAGGACTATAACTGAACTCTGCAATACCATGAGCTACCATCTACTCAACCTGCCGCTTAAGACGGAACGTTTATCAGGACTGACTCGATAAGGGTGTTGTTTTATCGGCACAGTGTCACCAACAACAATGTCATGCATTAATATTGTGGTCTTCGAAGGTACATCAGAAAACAATGACTTTGTCTCATTTAGCAAATCAATTAAATTCTCACGCTGCAAATTAGGAAGGTGTGCCAAGTATGCAGGCAAATCCCTCAATACCTCAGAGTTTAGCAGTTTTCCATGAGTCAGCGCCTCAGACAGAACCCGCGTCCATCATCATCGTGCGTAACAGAGTTCTCACTGAACGGCGCCTCACCTGAAACTGTCTGTGTGACAAGACACGGAGCGGCCATTTCAGCACTGGACAGCGCCACACGGTCCCGTTCAGCCGCCACAGTAACGTCAACAGGTGGGGACAACATAAGGCTTCGACATGTTAACATGGCACAAACGAGACCTACGGCGTCTGTCAGGCGTGATTATAAGATAGTCCCGATCACTAATCTTTTCTGAATGGCATAGGGTCCACAATACCGAGCCTGTACACTTGAGCCAGGTATAGGTAACAAAATCAAGACTTTATCACCAGATTTAAACTCTCTGACTTTAGCTTTTCTGTCAGTCTCAGTTCGAAGTTACTCACAAAATCAAGCAGATTTTGTTCTGACTTTTCGCATAACAACTGGTCTTTTAACAACTTCACAGAGCCACGGACAGTGTGTGCAAACACCAACTCCGACGGACTAAAACCCAGCGACTCTTTAACCACCTCCCTTACAGCAAACATTTGTAAATGCACCCTCATCCCAGTCTTTCTCTAACTCCAGACAAAACGTACGAAGCATAGTCTTGAGCGTCTGATGAAAACGCTCCAGTGCACCTTGACTTTCAGGGTGATAGTCGCTAGAGTGGCAGTGCTGATTGTCAAGCTGTTTCAAGACTTGCGCAAACACCTTAGACATAAAGTTTGAGCCCTTGTCAGTTTGCACAACTCGAGGTAACCCAAACAAAGAAAAACTTCAGGTCAGCGCCTTCACAACAACAGGAGTAGTGATTTTACGCACTGGAAAGACTTCTGAAAGCGAGTGGCTGCGCACATGACAGTTATTAGGAACTTATTTCCCAACTTAGTTCGAGGCAGCGGAGCCACACAGTCCACCAGAACACTCTCAAAAGGTTCACACACAACCAGTATCAGATACAGAGGAGCGGGAGGAATTGTCTGATTTGGTTTCCCAGATACTTGGCACCAATGACAGGATTTAGTGTGACTCGTGACATCCCCTTCAGACCGGGCCAAAAACAATGACGCAGAATGCGATTGTATGTTTTCTTATTGCCAAGATGACCAGCTAATGGATTGTCATGTGCCAGCTTTAAAATCTTCACGCTTCAACAAATACTATGTAGGAATTAGGAGGAGCTCTAGAAACAAAACCAATTCAGCAAATCTTGTAGATAATGCTTTAAAAAGCTTTAAATCAGCAGGACTTTTACCCAGGAATTACTCTGACTATGGTGTTGCCTAAATAAGTTAAATATAAGTTCCTAAGGGGCATGACCCAGGAGGTCGAGGGTCGTGCACTAACTGGAGGGTTGTAATGTGACCCTCGCTCCTCTGGCTCATGTTGTATTCAGTAATCGTATCCATTTAAAAATCAAAGCGTCTAAATATTGTGCTGGAATTCCATTATAATTGAATTTGAACATAAAACAAAGTTAGTAAATCCTCTAAAGTACTGGTTAAAGATTGTTTAAAACCAGAAAGTGGGGTTTGACTCAAATAGTTATTTTCTTTACATAATATTTTTAACATATTATTCTCAGTAACTCTCAGCTCTATGTTTGTCATCGTCGCCAGTATTTTACATTTTTATCTTTCTATTAATATTAGTGTGAGTGTGTGTGTCAAGAAAAACAAACAACCAGAAAAAACTAAACAAAATAGAAGCTAAAGCAAGGAAAGTGATGTAGTATTTCATCAAATTAACATTAAAAATAATAATTAAAAACAATACAGTTAATCTAGACGAGTTAATCTGAGAAACTAAACCTGATGGTTCAGTTTTCCCAAGATTTCCTCCAAAACACGCCTTGCACTTGTTTAAAAGTTAAAATAAATATAGACTTCATTCGTCCCACACTGGAAGAACTGGTACGGTATAAGGCAGGTCATGAGTAAAAGGGGGTTGTCCATCAACTGGAGGGTTGATGGTGCGATGCCCACTTCCCCGTTCATGATAAATGATTATGTCAGGAAGTATTGTAATGCTACACAAGTGGGTAAAGACCGAGACAGTTCTTTCCAGAAGAGTTCTCTTGACTCCACTTAAACTGTGGAGAACATATTTAGAAAGAACTCTTAGTCCAAAGTAAATAGTGTAGTGAGAAGTGTAGCAATGGTTCAGGGGTAGAGTGGGTGATCTGTCAAAGATCACAACATGTCCCTCTCATGTTGTGTAATTTATTTCTTTTTGACGTGAAGTCTCACTCCAGATTTGTCTTCTTTTCACATAAAAGTCTGTGACAGATAAAAGAAAGGTATCCAGTAAAATGAACAGCGCTGGATATAGTCACATTGTTATATTTTATACTGTCTAATGAATTATTTCTGTGGTTTTATTTTTCTTCAGAGATGGCTGCTTGCCTCACAGGTGTAACCTGTCCCGGTAAGTCTTGATCTGTAAATAATACCTAACTGTTTAATTCATATAAAAATATTTTGACATTAATATATGCACTTTTAGCATCCAGAAACCGAGAAGAAGTCTAATCCTGCCAGAGTGTGACCTGTCCCCAACATGATCCAGTTCAGGAGAAGAGAATAAAAGCCAGCAGAGTCCTGAGCCCCAACACAAGTGAGAAGTCCTTCTACCTCTAATCTAGTATCTCAGCTGTTGCACTGAAGTAACAGTTTGAACAGACATGCCTCTTGTTTTCTGTAGGAAACCTAAACATGCATTTTCTGATGACATCCTTGTCTGCTAAAGCCGGAAGAACCCAGATCCTCAGAAACTGTTGTGGTAAGAAAAAACTATATTGTATTTTTCTCTGTGCTCCTGCAGCAAAAGGCTATCCACTAATAAATGTTTTGTTGTCATTGCAAAGGAAGGCTGCAGCACTGGGAAGGGTCCCGTGAAGCCAGTGGAAGAAGCCCACTCTTCTTCACATCAAGACTAACAAACAGTGCATCAGTGACTCCAGATGATACAACAGCACAAATGGCCTTTGATGAAGAGATGAAGCAAGAATGACTTGAAAACCAAACTGAATATTGTATTTATTAAATAAATGACATTTTTTACAAGTACAATCATTTTGTACTTATTTATAAAATCATTTCTGTTTAGGTCTTTTAGTAAACATTGTCTCGCTACTTAAATATATTTAAATGTTGCCGGAGCTATAAGACATCATTGATTAGATTATTTATGTGGCTTAAACCGTGAACACCACTGACAGAACCACACAAACCTTTCTGCTCAAAGAAGATTATTTCAAAAACAATGATTGAGCAATGATGAATACTGCTAGAAAAAAAGCTATTACAAGAAATTGTGAGATAGTGGAAACAACAACAAAGCAAAACTGGCACAGAGGTCAAGACTTCAATAAGAATTGTTGGACTAAACAAATACACATTTAAGGCTACACAAGTTCATTCTTTAACAAGATGTTTTATGGGTAATTATGTGCTTCACAGGCATTTTGCCTTAAATATAAAAATACAATGAAACAAAGTGACAAAATGTCTTGCTTGAGATACTTTTTTAAACAGTAAAGAATAAGTCCACCAGTTCAAAATGAGTAGAAAATAATTTCCTGTTTCTTTTTACACACTGTTGCCACCATTAAATAACTGTAGCAACTGTAATGCAAGATAAAATAAAAATAAACTATTTAGTAGATTGTGTTTCTTTGAGTCTTTATCCAGGTTTTTGTTCCTTTATGACTTTCTTGCTTTTGGGTTTGACCTCTGGAGGTTTGGGGTTCAAACATGGCCTAGACCTGGTCCGATCAGAAGTACGGCTCATCTCAGGATCCGAGCGAACATCCTGGGCAGGGATGGACTTTGCTCGAGTGGAGAGGGACCAATCCTCCAGCAGGTTAGGCTGGGGGTAGGACCTCATGGCGTCTGTAATGTGTGCTGCTTCCTAACATGGGGAGGTGGATGTGGTCATTACTGAGGTAGCAGCTGCAGTGGGACAAGACAGAGCCATGTGGCGGGACTGCCTCCACGGCGCTCTGAAAGGTTTTAAGGATACAGTCGCTTTTAAACTTTTCCTTCTTCTGCCGGGATTCCACATTCTTCAGATGTCGTCCATTTTTATCTGTTTTCTTGTGTGTGCTAGTCCTCACAGAAAGAAAAGTCACATTGATTACAGCTGTAACATGTCACTGACGTCTCTATAAGTCAATTAAATATGACTCACCTGTACCAACCCTGTCCTGTCACGGTCAAGTCTCTGAATCAGCTCCTCTATCTGGTACCGATCCTATTTTTGTTATTTCAAAGTGTTTTTATTGTTTTAAATGTACATAACACAAACAAACCAACAAACATTCTCTTATGTTATACAAGGCATCACTATCCACCAGCCTCACACTTTGCAGACATTATCTCACATATCCCCTTTCGTCGCAGATTTGCATCCAAAGTTATCTAAAGCATACTGAGAATGAATACAGAACACAACAAAACAAAACAAACAAACAAAAAAAAAGATATATTTATACTCTATTAATAAAAAAAGGGGGAAGGGAGATGAAAACCTAATTTTGTTTTAATCTAAAGAATTAGCATCAAATGCATTTTCATAATAATCCAAGAAAGGTTGCCATACATTCTGGAATCTTTCTGATGAGTTTTGGACTGTAGTTCTTAACTTTTCAAGCTGGACGAAGGACATAATTTCGCACACCCAACGTGAGTGTTTTGGAGGTGAGGGAGATTTCTAAATTGTAAGAATTAGTCGGCGTGCTAACAGTGTAGAAAATGCTATTAATTGAGATTGGCCTCTTGAGACCCAACTTTAGTGTGTACCACCCCAAATATTGCAACGATAGGATATGGATCAATATTCTTTTACACAAATGTCAGTGAATGTATTAAATAACTCAGACCAGAATATTCCTATGCTTGGACATGACCAGAACATGTGAGCCAAAGAAGCAGGGGCTTGGTGACTACTGCAGTTGGGATCAACATTAGGATATATTTTGGCCAGTTTGGTCCTAGAGAGGTGCAGCGATTAAATACTTTGAATTGTATCAACCTGTGCCTAACACAGATAGACCATGTGTATATTTTAGTAACAAGACTATTTAGAAACATTACTCAATATCCCTGTGTCCATGGAATTAAAAAAAAAAAAATAGGAAATCAAGTTATCAATACTTTTAAAGCGTATGTTAGAAAACAATTCTGAGTGAAACATGAAAAACAAAGCAGACATAAATTATTGCATATAAAGAAAAGTAAAATAATATATAAATAATTACATAGATATATAATAACACTAGGCCTGCTTTAAAACAGTCAAATTATCCATACTTGTTTCCTACATATATTAGAAGACGGTTCTCAAAGGTAAAAATAAATAAATAGAATGAAATAAAAATAAAATAACATATGCAACTAGCCATCAGTACGCCCACTGTCCAATGTCCCTGAACTGAGCCAATGTCCCATGACATTACACTGCAGCAAAATTGATCCCCAACAACAGTTGGTTCACTCCAATACTCTGGTACCCATCCTAAAGTAGTGTTGATTGCTGTTAACGAAAACAAGTATTAAAGACACATTCAGGCTTGCTTTTAATTACTAAATGAATTCTGTATGTCTTTGGGTAGTGCTGTTGACAAAAAGTAAGAAACACATACATAAAATATCATGAAATTGATTCTAAAGGCTAAGATGAAAATGGCAAACCTGCAAAGCCTTTCTGAATTCAAGAACTGGAACTTGCATTGTGCCATCTTTGTCAATGTTTCAGAAGAAATCCCAGAGTCGCAACATGCACTCATCTAAATAATCCTTAAAAACATTTGAAGAAGACATATTTATTTAGTTATTATCCAAACTCACAGAGGCTAGTTCATCTGGTAGTAGCTGTTGTTGAACATGTAGAGCAGTGGGATTGGGAGGGACAGTGGGGTTCTCCCATTCTTATTTTGTGGGTTGCAGTCTTCAACTTCCTCGAATGAAGAAGAAGTCTGCGGGCTACAGAGCCTTTTCTTATAGAGCCCCATTTTTATGGAATGGGCTCCCGGTGGAAGTGCAGCGAGCTGACTCTGTTGAGGTTTTCAAAACATACTTATTTCACCAAACGCATGGAGACTGACTCATCATAGGGTTAGGTTTACACTGGCTGTAGCTGTAGGTACACACTCAACCGCTCATATTGTTATTACATCTGCCTAGTTTTCAGTAGTATTTAGCACTTTTTCTCCTTTCTACCTCCTCCTAGGGTGGACGCAAACCTCTCATCTGCTGGGTGATGTGTACCCCCCATCCCCGGACTCTGCTCCAGTACGAGGACCCCCAGCTCATCTTTCATCTACCTTGATGTTGGCTGAGGTCCCATCCACCTTAAGGCTGATTTATGCTTCTGCGTAGGGGGTACGCCGTAGTGTACGCCGTAGGCTACGCACGTAGGCGACGCCGTCATGAGCATTTATACCTCTGCGTATGTCTGTTTTGCTCTGCAGTACACCGCCGAAACGCTAGTTGACGCGAGCGGTTCCACTGTGTTTGAAACGACATTTAAGTCACGCCACGGAGTTGTGCCATTATGTGTGCCAAGGCAAAACAACAGTGTGTGTCGTGGTCAACCTGGTGTGTAACTTGTATTGGTGTAAAATATAATGCACCAATAAATGGCATGAGGAATATTTAATTTTTTTTAAGTTTGTACTATACATACAAATGGTCGAACTATGTATAAGATAATGCACCATGTAAAGGTGCAATGGTCTATAATTGTTTACATTAAATAAATGCAAAAGAGCAAACTATACAAATAAATTAACTGTAAGTTCTTAGTACTTAAGTACTTAATTTACTGTAACCTTAACCATAAATTATGCATACAGCAGGAACCAACATAATTGGTTCAAACTATATACACAATTGTTTGATGCAAAAGAAGAAAGTAAAAAACAGGTGCAACAGTCTTGAATTGTAAATTAAAAAAAGATGCAAAAGAGCAAACACAGACACATGTGCAACTATTAGTTAATGTTTATTTGCAATAACCTTCAGACATTTTTGAAACAGTATTTTTGTATTTTTTTAATAAACAGTGTAAAGTACATACAAATATGCAATGTATTAATGTGCAATGATCTACAATTATTATCAAAAATAGATGTAAAAGAGAAACATCACAAATTAAGCAAACTACTGTATAACCTGATTGAATTGGTGTGAACAGACAATAAATAAAAAGCTGAAATGCAAACTATATACAAAAAATAACTAAAAAAGCAAAAGTGCAAACTGCAGATACAGAGCATTTCTATAAGCATTGCCTGCGCTCTGTGGTGCTCCGGGACCCTCCGCAGCAGATCTGCAACAGTTTGTCCAAACCGGTCGCTCTCATCATGGCCTTGACACAGTCTCTGTTGAGCTCCACCCGCTGTTTCTCCAACTGAGCCTCCAACCGAGCAACCTGCACTTGGACCCAGTCATCTTTTTCTTTTCTCTTCCTTTTTTGTGCCATTCTTGGACTGGGGGACAGAAGAGATGACTGCATGGACATAAGAGATGGCTATGGGACAGAAGAGATGGCTGCGGGACAGAAGAGATGGCTGCGGGACAGAAGAGATGGCTGCGGGACAGAAGAGATGGCTGCGGTGCGGGGACAGAAGAGATGGCTGCGGTGCGGGGACAGAAGAGATGGCTGATGATGGGGGCTCTACCAGTTGGTAATCAGTCATCATCGCTGTCGGCTGGAGGTCTCACATCCGATAAACCAGTAGAGTTTGAGCTGGTATCAGTCCCATCCTGTGATTATGAAAAAAATTGCAAATAGTATAAGTTAAACATAAAAGATGATGCATTCATTGTTAAATCATAGATAGATCGAGCTATAATCACTGCATATTCATACATTGCAAATGCTAAATTGTTGCATTTGTATTTTCTGTAAGCCAAATAAAATTACAATCTATTATATTACATAAATACAACGCATTACATATAATTACAACCTATTACACATGCTTTTGGACTCACAGGTATATTATTTTTGCAAAAAATACCCATGTGGTAGCATTGCTAGTTAAGTTAGCTAACCCAAACACAATAGAGGAGAGGTACATAAAAGGACGTGCATTATTTACCTTATCGTCAAAGTTTGACTCCGTAGCCGATGTTTGACATGAGGGGCCAGCCAAGATAGGAATATATAAAACGCTGGGATTGTTTTTCCTCCTGGATCCCCGCTCCTTGAGGCAAGTTTTTTACGGAGACGAACGTATTTGTCTCGAGAGTTCTTTCATCTCTTCGCACTCCGCTACATCTAAACCCACGTTGGAGAAGGCTGTACTTCCTCACTTCTTCAATTTATCGCTTGGTAACTTAGTCCATTTCCATGTTGGCTCTTCACTGAATTTCGAATTTAAAAATGGCGGGCTGTCCAGAGTATAGAAGATAAATCCGAAATGCGAGAGGAAACGTGATACTACCAAGCCGACCAATCACAGATCTTACGGTCCGCGTCTGCCGCGACGCCGTAGTTACATTTTTGAGGGGGTGCGCGCCAGGCTACGGCGTAGGGTACGGCGTAGGGTACACGTCACTGCGTATGCTACGCCGTAGCTTCGACGCGCACCCTACGCAGAAGCATAAATCAGCCTTTACACACACACACACACACACACACACACACACACACACACACACACACACACACACACACACACACACACACACACACACACACACGAGACTCCTCAACTCAATAAGAATGTCTTTGATGTATTCCTCTAGAATGATCGAACACTGCCCTCTTTTGGTTAAGCAGAGTAACGACTCTGCTTCGAATTTGAAGACCATCTTCATGTTATGTGCATTAAAAGTGTGCATTAAAGTCTATCGTAGTTAATGTGTACTCTTCATATTGTTCCTTACAAGATCTTGAGTGATAACGATATAAAAGACTTCTTTCTTCATCACCTTTACAGCTGTCTGTGTAATAAAATGAATTATTCTATGTTTTCAGGTCAAGCATGGAATGTATGAATAATGCGCATGTCTTTGGTATTAACAAAATCGTAAAAACATTTCCTATGCCTTTATGCTACAATGCAAAAGCAATATGGTTTTTAAATGTGTTTAATTTCTGTTATTTGGTGGAGCAGAGAAGTTTATTCCCAAATGCTAAACTTTAGTAAAACTCCCTTTTACCAAACATGCCTCTTTTCGCCAGTACAAAAGTTGTGCGCCGAAATCTAGCTCTGCTTCTTGTTATCTCGCCTCTTCTACTTGGTCGCTCTTCTCGCCTGCCTCGTGTCTTCTTCTCTTAAGCTTGTTTCTACGCTCTTGCGTATCTTCTTAAATCTCCGCTATTTAATTTACTTTCGTACCTTTCAAGCTTCTAACCCGCAGCACAAACCGTGCAAACGTGAATTTTTCATCTTTTTAAAGACTCAACGCATTGATTTTGTTTTGAAAAACTTTCCTGCTGGAAAGAGTGCGCTAAGCAAAGATAGCCCTCGTTAATCGAGGAAAGACAAATTTTAAGCCTCTTCAGCGAACCTTTTTGTCAAAGACGTTAACCTCTACTGCTGGTAAAGGCCTTTCACTCAAAGACAATAACAGAACGCCTTTCTTTCCCCTGTGGGATCAGTTGTACCACGTGACACCATCTCGTTGCTTGATAACCATCAGCTGTAGGACCCGCGTGGAAAGTTCTAAAGCGGACCTTTGGACCTTTCCTTCCCGGACAGCTGAGCGCCACCGAACGACAAGAGTGAGTTGAACACGTGACACTGACGTTTGGTGGGATAACACTGTATAATTGTCTTTATAAGGCCCAGCAGAACCTTTTCCCCTACGCCATTCAAAAGCCGTCAATAGTCCTTTAAATTAAGCCGTCTAACCGTCCCCTTTACCCTCCGTAACAACTCCAAGTAAATAGCATAAAACAATGGTTAAACTTACTTTATTCCACCAAAGGTTCTAACAAGTTGTTCCATGTCAATCATTGTTTTGTGTTAATTACCCTCATCATTTGTCCCTAATTATTCCTTTGTGTCATTTCCCCTGTCATTATTCATTGTTAAACTTGTATAATCTTCAACAAAACCCCAAAAGACATTAAAGGTTTCTTTGTTTATATTAAGAAATGTTCAAAACTAGGAAGAATTTGCTTCCTTTAGATTGAGACTTATTAACATAATTAGCTCCCAGAACTATGAATCTGGGTGGTGCCCGAGAGAATATTCAGCAGAGCCGAGATTCCAAACTGGCAGATGGCTTGCCAGTTCACCAGCCACAACCACCAGAGGGCGCAATTATGGTTTTCCACTTTTAAAAGTGGCAGACCACTTTTGATGGTTTATGATGACTGACGGCCATGGTTCTAGCCTCTACGAAAACAGTCCGGCCGTCCGGCCACTTTTGTTAAAACGGCTGCTTGGACTTTGGCCACGTATCCTAATGTATATGCGACTTTACTCAACAGGTCAGAGAAAAATAGACTATTTATATTATTAAAAATGCACACACAATTGAAATAGAAAAGGTGTTTTGACAGCTGTTATGATCAAAGCCGTAAATCGTTAATTATGTGCTCATCTATACAAACTATGTGTTTGGTAGATTACTGTTAGCCTAGCCACTTAGCCAGACTATGAATCGAGCTCAGAGTGATTTTTGGACTTAGAACGCAAATGATCACCAATTATTTGTTCTTCATGTTAATATAGTAATTTGTACGTTTTTATACAATGTGCTATTCGTGTTTAGGAGAAATAAAGAAGTGAAAAACATGATTCTATTTTGGTCTCTTTTTAATGCCACCTCCTTTTGATGCAGTTTTAATCAGAGGTCAGGTCACTTTCTGAAAGACAATATTTAAATACAATGGCTTCTTATAGTTTATTCTTATAAGTATGCAGTTTTATAATATAAATATTTTAAATGGCATAGTATTTACACACATTGTGCTCTACTTGGTTCAAACACTACTTTATATTCACCAAAAGAGGGCGACAAAGACTTTATTTACTCCATGTATCAATGGTGTATGGGCTGTAGTCCTGCAGACAGATCCCTTGACGAATTGGTCGTTTTGACAAAGCCAGTGCCTTAGGTTTAGATTTAAATATCTTAGACTGTTAAAAAATTATTATAAACTCCTCGCTGGTAAAAACTAATAATTTAATAATTTAACTGATCTAAAGTAATACACCATAACATATTTCCAACAATTTGCAGCTAAACAAAAAAGGTGTTTTAAAAAAAGGTGTTTTAAAAGTGGAAAACCACTTTTAAAAGTGGCAAGCCATAAATGCGCCCTCTGGTGGTTGTGGCTGGTGAACTATCAAGCCATTTGCCAGTTTGGGATCTCGGCGTCTCTCAAAATATTTTGACATCAAAATATTAATTTATTAATTTACATAATTTATATTCATATTGATTATTAATTAATAGATATTCACTGTAGGAGCCAGAATGGTATATATTATTCGTCTACGGATTGCTTTTGTCTGGTTGCCAGGGTGAGGTGTGGGTCATGTGGGTGTAGGCGGTGACAGCTCTTGGTTTCAAAGGTGGCACTCACTGTCACTCAGGTATAGGAGGAGAGAGGGAAGCGGGGTAGCCGTAGTATTTGTTGACCGCAAGCGTTTGCTAAACATTCACAATCTGAAGTATTTTACAACTGTGTACATGTGCCAACTGAGCAGTCAATTAAATAAACCGTACAAGCATCCATTCTGGGACTCGGTGTCAATGTGTTTAAGCCGCAGCTCGTCACGCAATATACAGGACCCGTACTCGGCCTCTCCAAGCGTGAAGGAAACTAAGGAGTCGCTGCTACATTCACTACACCTTATACACACTGAGGAAACGCTGCAAAGTAAAAGTACTTACTTTAAATGCCATCAC
>JALDNG010002470.1:0-36071 GCA_024349245.1 Neodontobutis hainanensis | reverse complement strand
ACACTGTCATCTGTGTCTTTCACTTCCTGTTCACTAAGTCCAACAAATCAAGCATGAACACAAGCTTCAGCTGCTTTTACTGATCACTTTCAAATGAGAGCAACTAGAGAGTTTAAATGGAAAACACATAAATAAAATATAAATACAATTTGTTTTAAAGAAATCTCAATTTAAAGATGATAGCTGTTTTCAATTTTGATCATGTTTTATAACTAAATAATTAAAATCAATTCCTGAACTGAATTTAATCAAAAGCAAAAAGAGATATATTTCTTAAAACTGTCTCTATATTACATGAATTTAAAATTATTATTTAGAAATGTGTCTTTTCAGATTATGACATTAGTGTCTGAATACTTTGTGAAATATTAAATAAAAATCATCAATGAAACTATAAACTTTACTCAAATCCTGTTAAAGTGTTAATGTTAAATTCTCTCTGAAATGTATAAAGTGAAATGTCTTGTACTCACAGTCAACGATGAGTTTAGTTCCTCCACCGACGTCCACCACAGTGACACAGAGTCATGAAGCGGTCGTACAAAAACCTCCTGCTCTGTTCATCAGCCACACACTGCCCTCATCTCACTCTAAAATCATGATATCTACTCTGTTTTTATCATTTACCTTTTCTTTTGAATCATTTAAACTAGATCATTAAATGAATGCAATGTTATATTTTTTCCTATAATTTTACAGTCATGACAGTTTACAATAATATTTAGAAGTACATCAAAAACAGTTCAAAGGGAAAGCATGACAGTGTATGAGAAAATCTCCCCAGGTTCAGCTGCAGTTTATATAAAAAATTTAAACTCCATTAAATGCAGTGGATAATGAATAAAAGCAGGTATTTGTTTCTGGTTATGTTCAGAGTTAAGAGCAGAGACATCATTTCCATAGAGAGGAGGGTTCACATGGTCAGGTGATACCTCAGTGAGTTTTATAATGAAGAGAGCTGAAAACTGCAGGACTCACATGTGACAGTGAACGCACCATGACTCTCAGCTGCACCATCTTCATCTGGACTCTGATCTGCTGCTGCTGCTTCACAGGTTCAACACTCAGCTCCTTCAAACAACACACACTCTTTTCTCTCATGTCTTTCTTGTGATCAATGATAAATGTAGGATTGTTTTTTTACAGGATGCAGTGGTCAGGTGACGGTCACTCAGCCTCCAGTCGTGACATCTACTCCAGGATCCACTGTCACTCTCACATGTAAAACCAACACAGATGTTGTTAGAGATAGTGATGGAGATTGGTGGATGCACTGGTATCAGCAGAAACCTGGACAGGCCCCAAAGCTCCTGATAAAATTAGCTACACAACGTCTGTCAGAAACTCCAGCTAAGTTCAGTGGCAGTGGGAGCAGCAGTGACTTCTCTTTGACCATCAGTGGAGCTCAGGCTGAAGATGCAGCAGTTTATTACTGTAAGAGTATCCACAGTGGCCCTGTGTTGACACAGTAATTTATGGTCGTACAAAAACCTCCCTCAGTCTGTCCTTCAGAGTGAGAGCAGAGCAGGAAACAACTGCAGCTGCTGAAGAGGAACACAGTCACACACATCACTGAACACAGACTATAAAACTCACATGTAGTGCAGTAATATTAGTTTGAAACAATCTCAAAGATTCATTAATAATAAATGACACTTTTATTTTCAGAATTAAACAAAAATCTCTCCTAGGATATTCCTTTCCACCAAGTTACAGAAAATTCCAGCGTCAAATCTTTTTTGATTAGATTGTGGTGTTTGAAGTCAGAAAAATAAAAACAGATTGTGGTTGGAGAAATAGAAAGGCTGCTTTGTTTTGTGTTTTAATGGAAAACTTAAACACAAGTAAGCAAACTTGTTCATGCAGCAATAAAGTTCACTACTTTTTTGAGACACTTTACTGAGACAAGCAGACACAGAAACACCATTTTTATGATAGACTCTAAACTCTTTATCCTCAATTTAAACTACTCAAATGGTAGTAGGTACAAGATCTGTTTCTAATTTAAATAAGATAACCCAATATTTATTGGTAATTTTTTTTCCCACATATTGACCCGTCTCTAGAACTGGAGCCATAACAAAGGCCTAAATTAAAGGAGGATGTTGAATGAAGTCCTTAACGCCAAGACAAATCTCAATGAATTCAATGAATCTTGAAATAAAACTTTTTTCTTTTTTTGCCCTGTTTGAAAAAGCTGACACAATGTTTATTTTTACATCTCAAGTCTTTCCCTGCTTCATAAGATTAAAGAACAACAGGCCTTATGTAATTTCTCAGTCAAAGCTTTATTAGCACAAACGTCTGAACACTTGCACACATCACAGTTGTGCTGAGCTCCACACACATTTGCAGCTGCTGTCCCGGGCTCTAAGCCTCACACTGGCTCCTGCGCAGTGACTTGACCTGACTGTGTCCATGGTGGAGGACCCTGCAGGAGTACAGCTCTCCCTCCAGCCAGCGGTCCCGGCTCAGGCTCAGGACGCTGCTGCTGCTGTAGCGGTCGTTCTTCTCCTGCTCCACACTGGTCCTGACGCCCTCTGTGACCACCTCACCGTCCACCTCCCAGCTCACCTCGGCCCCCTGAGGAGAGTAGGCGCTGAGCAGACAGAGCAGCGACGCCCCGTCTGCAGAGAGCTGCTCCGACGAGGGGGCGAGCAAAGAGACGGATGGTTGATGTGTGGGGCCACCTGCACACAGCACACACAAGACACTTTAGTGCCTCTGGGGCTCGCACTGGAGATAGTTCAGTTTTTAGATTGTTTATTGAACAGATTTAAACATAATTTTAGATTTTATTAAGACCTATTAGAGTTCTTGATGACAGAAGGACTTTAGATTAGAACAGATTGATTGTGTCTAGTTTAGCTCCTGTGTTGTTACTTCTGTCTGTTTCTCCAAACTTAAGACACATTAAAAAATACAAAACTTTCCATTTATACAACATTTGAAATAAGAAATTATACAGTATTAAGAAGAGCTTTCTCTAATGAGAAATCACAATATTTTTTAAATCTTCTGAACAAATATGAATAAATAATTCATAAGAAAGTCTTTTGTTGCAGGAGATATGTTTGTTACTGTTGCGTGAAAACCATTCAGAACAACATCTGTTTGTTTCACTTCCTTTTAAAGTCATTGAACAATAACCAACAGTATTTTAATAAAACTGGTTTTGTTTGTACACATTATTAAATTTAACTCTTTAACTCTTTACAACAGTATGAAAAAAATAAAATTAAATAAAAATTAAATTAATGCTTTCTGTTTAAATGCCGACTCATCTAAAACTGAAAATGGACACAATCCCCTACACTCTCTCACAACGTGAAAAATATTGTGAAAAATTATTATATGCATCTTTGATTTCATCACCTTCTGTTGCAAAATGTGCTAAAGGAAAGTTTTGGAGAAGAATAGTACTTACTGAAAACAAAAAGTTGAGTTCCTCCACCGAACGTGTACCACAGTGACACAGAGTCATGAAGCGGTCGTACAAAAACCTCCTGCTCTGTTCATCAGCCACACACTGCTCTCATCTCACTCTGAAATCACAATATTTACTCTGTTTTTATCACTTACCTTTTCTTTTGAATCATTTAAACTAGATCATTTAATGAATGCAATTATATATTATTTTTTCCATCATTTTTTTTAAGTCTTGACATTCACAGTGTTGTTTAGAGATACATTAAACACATCCAAAAACAAAGCAAAATAAAATGTAGAAAGACATCTCCCCAGTTTCAGCTGCAGTTTATATTAAATAATTAAACTCCATTAAATGCAGCGGATAATGAATAAAAGCAGGTGTTTGTTTCTGCTTGTGTTCAGTGTTAAGAGCAGAGACATCATTTCCATAGAGAGGAGGGTTCACATGGTCAGGTGATACCTCAGGGAGTTTTATAATGAAGAGAGCTGAAAACTGCAGGACTCACATGTGACAGTGAATGCACCATGACTCTCAGCTGCACCATCTTCATCTGGACTCTGATCTGCTGCTGCTGCTTCACAGGTTCAACACTCAGCTCCTTCAAACAACACACACTCTTTTCTCTCATGTCTTTCTTGTGATCAATGATAAATGTAGGATTGTTTTTACAGGATGCAGTGGTCAGGTGACGGTCACTCAGCCTCCAGTCGTGACATCGACTCCAGGATCCACTGTCACTCTCACATGTAAAACCAACCCAGCTGTTTATAGATGGAGTTCTGGAAATGAGGGAATGTTCTGGTATCAGCAGAAACCTGGACAGGCGCCAAAGCTCCTGATAAAATATGCTAAACAACGTCTGTCAGAAACTCCAGCTAAGTTCAGTGGCAGTGGGAGCAGCAGTGACTTCTCTTTGACCATCAGTGGAGCTCAGGCTGAAGATGCAGCAGTTTATTACTGTCAGAGTTACCACAGTGGTGGTGTGTTCACACAGTGATTTATGGTCGTACAAAAACCTCCCTCAGTCTGTCCTTCAGAGTGAGAGCAGAGCAGGAAACAACTGCAGCTGCTGAAGAGGAACATAGTCACACACATCACTGAACACAGACTATAAAACTCACATGTAGTGCAGTAATATTAGTTTGATGCTACCTCAAATATTTATTAATAATCATGACACTTGTATCTGGGTTTTTTTCTCACAAATACACAAAAACTATGTTCCAGGATAACCATTTCCTGCAGAAAGATTTAGCAGAGACTTTCACATTGGAGAATACCTCTAAATAATAAGTGTTTGTAGATATATAATGGCTGCTTGAATATAATTGTATTGGAAAACTAAAATCACTTTCAAACAAACTCGTTTATACAGCATTAAATGGAATGAGGGTAACCCTACAACTACTCATTGGAGATACTTTACTGAGACAAACACACAAGGAAACACCATTTTCATTACAGACTGATAAATTACATTCTTTTTTATCCTAAAACAAATTCAAATTTGAGTTATACTATTGTGATTATGTAGGTTATTGTTCATAAGTCAGAAAAATGCAAAAGACAGATTATATTATTGAACATTTTATTTGAAAAAGCATTTGCAAAGTGACACTACATTGATCTTTTTATAAAATTAACTCAAAGCAGAAAAAGGCAAAGACAGTGGATATAAAGCAGTTCAATGCTGTGTCTCTTCATGTGGGACGTCCAGCTGGACTCTACTCTGAGCAGGACTGTGGCTCCAGGATTTGAGTGACTGGGCTCTGTCCACTTCGACTGGCCTCACAGGTCACTGAGGCCCGGGCCCAGCGGTCTGCGGACAGGCTCAGGACACTGGTCCAGCTGTAGCGCCGTCGCTCCCCATGACCCCGGGCTGTGTGACCCCTCTGTAGAGCTGCTGCCCCCACTCTCCAGCCCAGTGTCCAGTCGGAGGAAGCCCCGCTGCCGCACACACCAACGAGGCACTGCCCCTCTGCAGCTCCTCTCTGGACGGGGCAGGACGGTCAGGGTGGGCCGCTGCACTCCCACTGCATCAGAGAGGGACACAGAGACAACTCCTTTTATTATATCAACATGAGCCAAAGTGAAAAAGCATCACACAGTCTGTACAATATAAGGCACATGAAAAGTGGCAACAGTTGAAACACTGTCATCTGTGTCTTTCACTTCCTGTTCACTAAGTCCAACAAATCAAGCATGAACACAAGCTTCAGCTGCTTTTACTGATCACTTTCAAATGAGAGCAACTATAGACTTTAAATGTTAAACACAAAACTAAAATATAAATACAATTTTATTTTAAAGAAATCTTAATTTGAAGATGATAGTTATCATAAAGAATTTTACAACGTTTTGTAATAAAAAAAATTAAAAGCAATTCCTAAACTGAATTTATTACAGAAGTATAAAGAGATTTGTTTTTGAAAACTGTCTCTATTTTACACTGATTTCAAATTAATATTATTTAGAGAAGAGCCTCTATACATTTTGACATGAGTGTCTGAATACTTTGTAAAATATTAAATAAAAATCATCAATGAAACTATAAGCTTTACTTAAATCCTGTTAAAGTGTAAATGTTAAATTCTCTCTGTAAAGTATAAAGTGAAATGTCTTGTACTCACAGTCAACGATGAGTTTAGTTCCTCCACGACGTCCACCACAGTGACACAGAGTCATGAAGCGGTCGTACAAAACCTCCTGCTCTGTTCATCAGCCACACACTGCTCTCATCTCACTCTAAAATCATGATATCTACTCTGTTTTTATCATTTACCTTTTCTTTTGAATCATTTAAACTAGATCCTTTAAAGAAAGCAATTATATAATCTTTTTCCCCGATTTTTGTAAGTCTTGACATTTACAGTGTTGTTTAGAAGTACATCAAAAGCATCCAAAAACAAAGCATTTTTTTAAAGACCTCTCCCCAGTTTCAGCTGTGGTGTTAAGAGCAGAGACATCATTTCCATAGAGAGGAGGGTTCACATGGTCAGGTGATACCTCAGTGAGTTTTATAATGAAGAGAGCTGAAAACTGCAGGACTCACATGTGACAGTGAACGCACCATGACTCTCAGCTGCACCATCTTCATCTGGACTCTGATCTGCTGCTGCTGCTTCACAGGTTCAACACTCAGCTCCTTCAAACAACACACACTCTTTTCTCTCATGTCTTTCTTGTGATCAATGATAAATGTAGGATTGTTTTTTTACAGGATGCAGTGGTCAGGTGACGGTCACTCAGCCTCCAGTTGTGACATCTACTCCAGGATCCACTGTCACGCTCACATGTAAAACCAACACAGATGTTGTTTTTGCTGGTGATGATTGGTGCATGCACTGGTATCAGCAGAAACCTGGACAGCCTCCAAAGCTCCTGATAAAATATGCTACACAACGTCTGTCAGAAACACCAGCTAAGTTCAGTGGCAGTGGGAGCAGCAGTGACTTCTCTTTGACCATCAGTGGAGCTCAGGCTGAAGATGCAGCAGTTTATTACTGTCAGAGTTACAACATTGATGATGATTTCAATGATGTGTTCACACAGTGATTTATGGTCGTACAAAAACCTCCCTCAGTCTGTCCTTCAGAGTGAGAGCAGAGCAGGAAACAACTGCAGCTGCTGAAGAGGAACACAGTCACACACATCACTGAACACAGACTAAAAAAACTCACATGTAGTGCAGTAATAGAAGTAATACCAGTAAGATTTATTAAGTTTAATGAATAAATAGGTTTATATTGGTTTAATTAAATTATGTTCCATGCAATTTAAAGTACAACTAAAATCTAATTCAACATTCATATATATATATATATATATATATATATATATATATATATATATATATATATATATATATATATATATATACATACATATACATACAGCACAAATACACACTTAATCAAAACAAATTCAACCTAAAAGGTCCCAGCTAATTATTCCTAGTATTGCATTTATTTAATCTATCCTATAATAGTTTAAATAAGGAAGCTTTTTGAAAAAAGAAAATAAAATAACACATTACAACTAAAAATACTCATCTTTCATTCACATATTTGTTTATAACTATATTTTTTTTAAGTATTTTTAAAAATGAAAACGAGAACTGCTCGTCTTGAGTTCAGCTCTAAAACTGTTCCATAAGTTTACTTCTTTGACCAAAATGCACTTGGTCTTTAAACTGGTTCTAACCCCTTTTATTTATGATCATGTCAACTTTTATCTCTAATTTCAAACAAACACAATATATTTTTTCTTTATACATGACCTGTGCTGTGTTAAAATCAACTAAATCATAAAACTTTAAAGTTTGATATTTGATAAATAATAGTTTAGTTGATTCATTAGAAGCAAAATATTTAGGGGTTCAAGCACGTAGTGCTGAAACCCTATTGTAATTGTCCTGATTTTTATTAGGGGCCAAGCACCGAAGGTGCTGGAGGCACCTATTGTTTTTGTTCGGTTCTTATTATTAGGGGCCACAAGCACCGAGGGTGCGTAGCCCCTATTGTATTCGTTAGATTTCTTATTATTAGGGGCCAAGCACGAAGGTGCGTAGCCCCTATTGTATTCGTTAGATTTCTTATTATTATTATCCTGCAATGTAAGTCTATGGCAGCCCATAGAACCGTATGCTAAAAAGTTGTGAAATTTGGCACACTCATAGTGGACAGTGTCAGCTGTCATCCTAACAAATTTGAAGTGTCTACCTTAATCCTCTAGCGCCACCAACTGTCCAAAGTTCGACTTATGTTTATGTTAATAACTTTTGAACCGTAAGGCCTAGAATTAAAATTCTTTTTCCTCTGATTCCTTAGCCTGCCGATTCGAGTGCACCCTATGACGTCATTTTCCGCCATGATAGTTTTTCCGCCATTTTGAATTTTCTAAAAAATGTACTTTTGCGAACTCCTCCTAGGCCGTTTGTCCGATTATCACGAAAATTGAACCAGATCATCTTCCGGCTATGCTGACAAAAAGTTATTAAAAGAAAGTTGATTCGTCAAACCATTTTTGAATACCGCGCAAATAAAATTGACTTAATGCGCATAAAAATGAAAGTCAGGCTATATCTCTGCAATGCTTTAACATATTCTAACCAAACTTAGTACATGTTACTGCAACTAAGATTTGAGGATGCCTGCAGAGTTTTGGCGCAGCGCCTCCTAGTGGTCAGGAGATATGAAAAAGTGAATTATTTGCTTATATCTTCTGAACGCTTTTGCCAAAAATCATAAAACTGGTCTCTTTAGATTCAGTGCGTCATGCCGAGTCCTGCGATACCAAATTTTCCCATATCGGCCATTTTGAGCGTCGGCCATTATGAATATTGTCAAAAAGTGCTATATTTTTTGAACGCATTGCTGCATCATTACAAAACTTGGTATGCGTCTTCGGGACCAAGCCCTGAAGGTACTCAAAAGTTTTGGGGCAGCGCCACCTTTGTGGTCAAAAGTTATAACCCAAATCAATAAGTATGCTAATAACTTTTTATTACGTTAACCTATTGTAAAACAAATGGTCTTAATGTGTTCACTGGATCAAGCCGAGAGCACAGATACCAAATATGTCTTATTCGGACAAACATCCTGTTTGCCATGTTGTCTTTCTAAAAACCTGTACTTTTTCGAACTCCTCCCACACCGTTTGTCCGATTTTCACCAAAATTGAACCAGATCTTCTTCAGACTATGATGACAAAAAGTTATTAAAAGAAAGTTGATTCGTCAAACCGTTGTCAAATACTGCGCAAATGAAATCAACTTAGTGCGCACAAAAATAAAAGTTGGGCTATATCTCTGCAATGCTTTAATATATTCTAACCAAACTTAGTAATTGTTATGGCAACCATGACTTGAGTCTGACTGCAGAGTTTGAGGACCTTAGTTGTTTCACACATCAGTTTGGTTACAGCGCTGCCTCTGGATCGGACGTGATAAACCATTCAATCAAAGTGCTAAAGACCGTATTGACGATTTTTTGGCCATTTAGACTGAAGTCTTACTGAAATGTCTTTAGATACTTACTGCCATTGGTCTGATGCTGCCAGCCATCAACACATTGAGTCTGCCTGCAGAGTTTGAGCACTCTAGTTGTTTGACACATCAGTTTGGTTACAGCGCTGCCTCTGGATCGGACGTGATAAACCATTCAATCAAAGTGCTAAAGACCGTATTGATGATTTTTTGGCCATTTAGACTGAAGTCTTACTGAAATGTCTTTAGATACTTACTGCCATTGGTCTGATGCTGCCAGCCATCAACACATTGAGTCTGCCTGCGGAGTTTGAGCACTCTAGTTGTTTCACACATCAGTTTGGTTACTGGTCGACCATGATAAACCATTCAATCAAAGTGCTAAAGACCGTATTGGTGATTTTCCGGCCATTTAGAATGAAGTCTTATTGAAATGTCTTTAACTGCTTACTGCCGTTGGTCTAATGCTGCCGGCCATCAACACATCAGTGTGGTTACTGCGCTGCCTCTAGGTCGACCGTGATAAACCATTCAATCAAAGTGCTAAAGACCGTATTGATGAATTTTGAGCCATTTCGACTGAAGTCTTATTGAAATGTCTTTAACTGCTTACTGCCATTGGTCTGATGCTGCCGGCCATCAACACATTGAGTCTGCCTGCAGAGTTTGAGCACTCTAGTTGTTTCACACATCAGTTTGGTTACTGGTCGACCGTGATAAACCATTCTATCAAAGTGCTAAAGACCGTATTGATGATTTTTCGGCCATTTAGACTAAAGTCTTATTGAAATGTCTTTATATGCTTACTGCCGTTGGTCTGATGCTGCCGGCCATGTCGGCATGAGGTTTAATGCCGGCCTTGTGCTTGGCCCCGTCATTGCTGCTTGCAGCTATATTTAGGGGCCAAGCACCGAAGGTGCGTAGCCCCTATTGTATTCGTTAGATTTCTTATTATTATTATTATTATTATTCCGCATGGGAGTCTATGGTAGGCCATAGAACCGTATGCTAAAAAGTTGTGAAATTTGGTACAGTAATAGTGGACAGTGTGAGCTGTCATCCTAACAAATCTGAAGTGTCTACCTTAATCCCTCTAGCGCCACCAACTGTCCAAAGTCGGACTTATGTTTATGTTAATAACTTTTGAACCGTAAGGCCTAGAATTAAAATTCTTTTTTCCTCTGATTCCTTAGCTCATGACGATTCGATTGCACCCTATGACGTCATTTTCCGCCATGATAGTTTTTCCGCCATTTTGAATTTTCTAAAAATGTACTTTGCGAACTCCTCCTAGGCCGTTTGTCCGATTATCACGAAAATTGAACCAGATCATCTTCCGGCTATGCTGACAAAAAGTTATTAAAAGAAAGTTGATTCGTCAAACTGTTTTGAATACCGCGCAAATAAAATTGACTTAATGTGCATAAAAATGAAAGTCAGGCTATATCTCTGCAATGCTTTAACATATTCTCACCAAACTTAGTACATGTTATTGCAACTAAGATTTGAGGATGCCTGCAGAGTTTTGGCGCAGCGCCTCCTAGTGGTCAGGAGATATGAAAAAGTCAATTATTTGCTTATATCTTCTGAACGCTTTTGCCAAAAATCATAAAACTGGTCTCTTTAGATTCAGTGCCTCATGCCGAGTCCTGCGATACCAAATTTTCCCATATCGGCCATTTTGAGCGGCCATTATGAATATTGTCAAAAAGTGCTATATTTTTGAACGCATTGCCGCATCATTATGAAACTTGGTATGTGTCTTCGGGACCAAGCCCTAAAGGTACTCAAAAAGTTTTGGGGCAGCGCCACCTTTTGGTCAAAAGTTATAACCACATTCACAAATATGGTAATAACTTTTTATTACGTTAACCTATTGAAAAACAAATGGTCTTAATGTGTTCACTGGATCAAGCCGAGAGCACAGATAACAAATATGTCCTATTCGGACAAACATCCTGTTTGCCATGTTGTCTTTCTTTAAAAACCTACTTTTTCGAACTCCTCCCACACCGTTTGTCCGATTTTCACCAAAATTGAACCAGATCTTCTTCAGACTATGCTGACAAAAAGTTATTAAAAGAAAGTTGATTCGTCAAACCGTTGTCGAATACTGCGCAAATGAAATCAACTTAGTGCGCACAAAAATAAAAGTCAGGCTATATCTCTGCAATGCTTTAATATTTTCTAACCAAACTTAGTACGTGTTATGTCAACCATGACTTGAGTCTGCCTGCTGAGTTTGAGGACCTTAGTTGTTTCACACATCAGTGTGGTTACTGCGCTGCCTCTGGATCGGACGTGATAAACCATTCAATCAAAGTGCTAAAGACCATATTGATGATTTTTCAGCCATTTAGACTGAAGTGTTACTGAAATGTCTTTAACTGCTTACTGCCATTGGTCTGATGCTGCCGGCCATCAACACATTGAATCTGCCTGCAGAGTTTGAGCACTTTAGTTGTTTCACACATCAGTTTGGTTACTGCACTGCCTCTGGATCGGACGTGATAAACCATTCAATCAAAGTGCTAAAGACCGTATTGATGATTTTTCGGCCATTTAGACTGAAGTCTTATTGAAATGTCTTTATATGCTCACTGCCGTTGGTCTGACGCTGCCGGCTATGTCGGCATGAGATTGAATGCCGGCCTAGTGCTTGGCCCCGTCATGGCTGCTTGCAGCTATATTTATTATTATTATTATTCCGCATGGGAGTCTATGGTAGGCCATAGAACCGTATGCTAAAAAGTTGTGAAATTTGGTACACTAAAAGTGGACAGTGTGAGCTGTCATCCTAACAAATCTGAAGTGTCTACCTTAATCCCTCTAGCGCCACCAACTGTCCAAAGTCGGACTTATGTTTATGTTAATAACTTTTGAACCGTAAGGCCTAGAATTAAAATTATTTTTTCCTCTGATTCCTTAGCTCATGACGATTCGATTGCACCCTATGACGTTATTTTCCGCCATGATAGTTTTTCCGCCATTTTGAATTTTCTAAAAAATGTACTTTTGCGAACTCCTCCTAGGCCGTTTGTCCGATTATCACGAAAATTGAACCAGATCATCTTCCGGCTATGCTGACAAAAAGTTATTAAAAGAAAGTTGATTCGTCAAACTGTTTTCGAATACCGCGCAAATAAAATTGACTTAATGTGCATAAAAATGAAAGTCAGGCTATATCTCTGCAATGCTTTAACATATTCTCACCAAACTTAGTACATGTTATTGCAACTAAGATTTGAGGATGCCTGCAGAGTTTTGGCGCAGCGCCTCCTAGTGGTCAGGAGATATGAAAAAGTCAATTATTTGCTTATATCTTCTGAACGCTTTTGCCAAAAATCATAAAACTGGTCTCTTTAGATTCAGTGCGTCATGCCGAGTCCTGCGATACCAAATTTTCCCATATCGGCCATTTTGAGCGTCGGCCATTATGAATATTGTCAAAAAGTGCTATATTTTTTAACGCATTGCCGCATCATTATGAAACTTGGTATGTGTCTTCGGGACCAAGCCCTGAAGGTACTCAAAAGTTTTGGGGCAGCGCCACCTTGTGGTCAAAAGTTATAACCCAAATCAATAAATATGCTAATAACTTTTATTACGTTAACCTATTGTAAAACAAATGGTCTTAATGTGTTCACTGGATCAAGCCGAGAGCACAGATAACAAATATGTCCTATTCGGACAAACGTCCTGTTTGCCATGTTGTCTTTTTTAAAACCTACTTTTTCAAACTCCTCCCACACCGTTTGTCCGATTTTCACCAAAATTGAACCAGATCTTCTTCAGACTATGATGACAAAAAGTTATTAAAAGAAAGTTGATTCGTCAAACCGTTTCGAATACTGCGCAAATGAAATCAACTTAGTGCGCACAAAAATAAAAGTCAGGCTATATCTCTGCAATGCTTTAATATTTTCTAACCAAACTTAGTACGTGTTATGTCAACCATGACTTGAGTCTGCCTGCTGAGTTTGAGGACCTTAGTTGTTTGACACATCAGTTTGGTTACAGCGCTGCCTCTGGTCGATCGTGATAAACCATTCAATCAAAGTGCTAAAGACCATATTGATGATTTTTCAGCCATTTAGACTGAAGTCTTATTGAAATGTCTTTAACTGCTTACTGCCATTGGTCTGATGCTGCCAGCCATCAACACATTGAGTCTGCCTGCAGAGTTTGAGCACTCTAGTTGTTTCACACATCAGTTTTGTTACTGCGCTGCCTCTGGATCGGACCGTGATAAACCATTCAATCAAAGTGCTAAAGACCGTATTGATGATTTTTCAGCCATTTAGACTGAAGTCTTATTGAAATTTCTTCATATGCTTACTGCCGTTGGTCTGATGCTGCCGGCTATGTCGGCATGAGATTGAATGCCGGCCTAGTGCTTGGCCCCGTCATGGCTGCTTGCAGCTATATTTAGGCCCGAGCGGTGATAGCCGGGAGGGCCTATTGTTTTGCTTTTTGCTGTTTTTTTTTTTTTTTTTTTTTTTTTATTTTTATTTTTCTGCAAAATGATCCTTAATTTGACCCAGTGAACATGCACGAAAAGTCATTTTTATTGGGCCCAAAGTTCAAGGTCGGCGAAAAATTTATGTATTTGAAGTCCCCGAAAAAAAAATATGAAAAATGACTCAGTGGCGACCCCTAGAAAAGTCAAAATACATTGGGCCTATGGAAAGTGAAAGTACATTTTTTCCAATGTAGAAATACAAAACTGGGTACATCCATAGGACACCTCAGGGCAAACAGAAAAGTCTATGACAGCAACAGCCTAAACTCAACAGGAAGTCCGCCATGTGGGGTGAAAGGCGCGCCACCTAAATCGCACTCTTACGCCAAAAGATTCAACTCATTGTGTTTTTGTCTAAATGGCCCCAATTTTGGTGAGTATCATCTAGACACATGTGCCAACAAAAGCTGTCATTTTGTTTTTGATATCTTATCGGGTGTGGGTGTGGCAAGCCTGTAACGAGGCGGCCATTTTTGTGGTAATAAATTATCCGTTAACTCTCAAACGCCTTCTCGGATCAAGTTGGACCCAAAAGGCGTTTGTGCACATTCACGACCTGAACACAAAGATATGTAAATAAAAGGGTTTGCTTTAGAAATGGCCCTCTAGCGCCCCCTACAAACTTATAATGGGACCCAAGAATTTAGTATGTCATAGAGACATAAAATTTGGCACACACATCACTTATGTCATGACGAACATAAAAGCTAATGACAACCACCCCCTATCTACAAATGTATTGCCATAGCAACGGCGCAAATATGTGGAAAAAGTCAATGGGAAGGGAAAATTTTAGTTTGTCCTAGGCAAATGAAACTTGGTACACACATCCATCATGGGATTATGAACATAAAAGCCAATGGGGACCACACCCTAACACACACGAGAAGGCGGCCATTTTGAATTGAAAATGTGAACCGTCTTAGAATACACCTCACTTTTAAAAATTGACAGAAAATAGCTGCTTCATTCCACAAACACCAAACTTGGGCAAAATGAGCTAAACACTTGTGTGCAAAATAGACAATGCATTTTCTTGTTGTTTTTGCTCAATTTATATTTTTATTTAATTTTTATTTTTCTGCTAATTTTTCTGCAAAATTATCCTTAATTTTGACCCAGTAAATGTGCGCAAAAAGTAAATTTTATTGGCCACTAAACTTAAGCCTGGCGAAATATTGATGTATCTTAAGTATTTGAAAAAATAATTTAAAAATGACTCAGTGGCGACCCTGGAAAATGAAAATACATTGGGCCTATGGAAAGTGAAAGTACATTTTTTTCAACGTAGAAAAATGAAACTTGGTACATCCATAGAACACCTCAGGCCAAACAGAAAAGTCTATGACAGAAACAGCCTAAACTGAACAGGAAGTCCGCCATGTGGGGTAAAAGTCGCGACCAACTAAATCGTACCTCGCGTCAAAAGATTAAACCCAATGTGTTTTTGTCTAAATGGCCCCAATTTTGGTGAGTATCATCTAGACACATGTGCCAACAAAAGCTGTCATTTTGTTTTTGATATCTTATCGGGTGTGGGTGTGGCAAACCTGTAACGAGGCGGCCATTTTTGTGGTAATAAATTATCCGTTAACTCTCAAACGCCTTCTCGGATCAAGTTGGACCCAAAAGGCGTTTGTGCACATTCATGACCTGAACACAAAGATATGTAAATAAAAGGGTTTGCTTTAGAAATGGCCCTCTAGCGCCACCTACAAACTTATAATGGGACCCAAGAATTTAGTATGTCATAGAGACATAAAATTTGGCACACACATCACTTATGTCATGACGAACATAAAAGCTAATGACAACCACCCCCTATTTATAAATGTGTTGCCATAGCAACGGCGCAAATATGTGGAAAAAGTCAATGGGAAGGGAAAATTTTAGTTTGTCCTAGGCAAATGAAACTTGGTACACATCCAGCATGGGCTTATGAACATAAAAGCCAATGGGGACCACACCCTATCACACACGAGAAGGCGGCCATTTTGAATTGAAAATGTGAACCGGGTTAGAATACACCTCACTTTTAAAAATTGACAGAAAATAGCTGCTTCATTCAAGAAACACCAAACTTAGGCAAAATGAGCTAAACACTTGTGTGCAAAATAGACAATGCCTTTTCTTGTTGTTTTTGCTCAATTTATATTTTTATTTAATTTTTATTTTTCTGCAAATTTTTCTGCAAAATTGTCCTTAATTTTGACCCAGTAAATGTGCGCAAAAAGTTAATTTTATTGGCCACTAAACTTAAGCCTGGCAAAATATTGATGTATCTTAAGTATTTGAAAAAATAATAAAAAGAAATGACTCAGTGGCGACCCCTGGGAAATGAAAATACATTCGGCCTATGGAAAGTGAAAGTAATTTTTCCAACGTAGAAAAATGAAACTTGGTACATCCATAGGACACCTCAGGCCAAACAGAAAAGTCTATGACAGCCACAGCCTAAACTCAACAGGAAGTCCGCCAGGTGGGGTGGAACACGGGACCACCTAAATTGCACCTCGGGTCAAAAGATTAAACCCAATGTGTTTTTTTCTAAAAGGCCCCAAATTTGTTGAGTATTATCTAGACACAAGTGCCAACCAAAGTTGTCATTTTGTTTTTGATACATTTACGGCTGTGGTCGTAATGAGCCTGTGAAGAGGCAGCCATTACTTTGGGAAATAAATGCCATTTACAAAATGCCAGGATCCTTCCTTTAAAGGACGCTCCTCCAGAGCCAAGACTAGAGCCTTGGAAAGCTCTTCAGAATCTTTGGAACTCCTAAACTTGTTTTTAGACAAGTAATATTTACATTTTTACTTTTTAACAGGCGGGTGCAGCGATTTCTGAGCAAATCTCCAGTCAGTATTTTGTTTTTCTAGCCCAAACATAATCTATTATTTTTATAAGTTCAGACAGATCCCAGGAAAACCAGGGAATGTGGAGACCTTTAACTCTAAATACAAGGTGGTGTAGCAGGCCCCAGCAGTAGCACAGGCCCGAGATGATGAAGCAGGCTCCAGCCAGAAGAAGATTCAAGCAGAGGCACAGGCCCGGTTATTTGACATTACTGTGAAGTTTACGCTTTAAAGCACGAAATGCATTCCTCCGAATACATGTGTCCTCGCGGTCGCAAGGGTGGCGAGGGCCTTTATCGCCGCTATGCTTTAATTATTATTATTATTATTCCGCATGGGAGTCTATGGTAGGCCATAGAACCGTATGCTAAAAAGTTGTGAAATTTGGTACACTAAAAGTGGACAGTGTGAGCTGTCATCCTGACAAATCTGAAGTGTCTACCTTAATCCCTCTAGCGCCACCAACTGTCCAAAGTCGGACTTATGTTTATGTTAATAACTTTTGAACCGTAAGGCCTAGAATTAAAATTCTTTTTTCCTCTGATTCCTTAGCTCATGACGATTCGATTGCACCCTATGACGTCATTTTCCGCCATGATAGTTTTTCCGCCATTTTGAATTTTTTAAAAAATGTACTTTTGCGAACTCCTCCTAGGCCGTTTGTCCGATTATCACGAAAATTGAACCAGATCATCTTCCGGCTATGCTGACAAAAAGTTATTAAAAGAAAGTTGATTCGTCAAACCTTTTTCGAATACCGCGCAAATAAAATTGACTTAATGTGCATAAAAATGAAAGTCAGGCTATATCTCTGCAATGCTTTAACATATTCTCACCAAACTTAGTACATGTTATTGCAACTAAGATTTGAGGATGCCTGCAGAGTTTTGGCGCAGCGCCTCCTAGTGGTCAGGAGATATGAAAAAGTCAATTATTTGCTTATATCTTCTGAACGCTTTTGCCAAAAATCATAAAACTGGTCTCTTTAGATTCAGTGCGTCATGCCGAGTCCTGCGATACCAAATTTTCCCATATCGCCATTTTGAGCGTCGGCCATTATGAATATTGTCAAAAAGTGCTATATTTTTTAACGCATTGCCGCATCATTATGAAACTTGGTATGTGTCTTCGGGACCAAGCCCTGAAGGTACTCAAAAAGTTTTGGGGCAGCGCCACCTTGTGGTCAAAAGTTATAACCCAAATCAATAAATATGCTAATAACTTTTTATTACGTTAACCTATTGTAAAACAAATGGTCTTAATGTGTTCACTGGATCAAGCCGAGAGCACAGATACCAAATATGTCCTATTCGGACAAACGTCCTGTTTGCCATGTTGTTTTTCAAAAACCTACTTTTTCAAACTCCTCCCACACCGTTTGTCCGATTTTCACCAAAATTGAACCAGATCTTCTTCAGACTATGATGACAAAAAGTTATTAAAAGAAAGTTGATTTGTCAAACCGTTTTCGAATACTGCGCAAATGAAATCAACTTAGTGCGCACAAAAATAAAAGTCAGGCTATATCTCTGCAATGCTTTAATATTTTCTAACCAAACTTAGTACGTGTTATGTCAACCATGACTTGAGTCTGCCTGCTGAGTTTGAGGACCTTAGTTGTTTGACACATCAGTTTGGTTACAGCGCTGCCTCTAGGTCGATCGTGATAAACCATTCAATCAAAGTGCTAAAGACCATATTGATGATTTTTCAGCCATTTAGACTGAAGTCTTATTGAAATGTCTTTAACTGCTTACTGCCATTGGTCTGATGCTGCCAGCCATCAACACATTGAGTCTGCCTGCAGAGTTTGAGCACTCTAGTTGTTTCACACATCAGTTTTGTTACTGCGCTGCCTCTAGGTCGACCGTGATAAACCATTCAATCAAAGTGCTAAAGACCATATTGATGATTTTTCAGCCATTTAGACTGAAGTCTTATTGAAATTTCTTCATATGCTTACTGCCGTTGGTCTGATGCTGCCGGCCATGTCGGCATGAGATTGAATGCCGGCCTAGTGCTTGGCCCCGTCATGGCTGCTTGCAGCTATATTTAGGCCAGCACCGAAGGTGCTTGAGGCACCTATTGTTTTCGTTCGGTTCTTTTTATTATTATTCTTCTTCTTCCGCCATGGAAGTCTATGGCAGGCCATAGAAGCGTTTATGGAAAATGATGAAAGTTGGCACACTCATTAAGGACAGTCCAATCATTGATCCTAGCAAATTTGAAGTGTCTAATTCAATATCTCTAGCGCCACCAACTGTTCAAAGTTGGACGTATGTTTATGCTAATAACTTTTGAACCGTAAGGCCTAGAATTAAAATTCTTTTTCCTCTGATTCCTTAGCTCAAGCCGATTCGAGTGCACCCTATGACGTCATTTTCCGCCATGATAGTTTTTCCGCCATTTTGAATTTTCTAAAAACGTACTTTTGCAAACTCCTAGGCCGTAGCCCCAATTTTCATGAAAATCAAACCACATCATCTCCAGACTATGCTGACAAAAAGTTATATAAAGAAAGTTGATTTGTTAAACCGTTGTCGAATACCGCAAAAGAAATCGACTTAGTGCGCACAAAAATAAAAGTCAGGCTATATCTCTGCAATGCTTTAATATTTTCTAACCAAACTTAGTAGGTGTTATGGCAACCATGACTTGAGGATGTGTGCAGAGTTTTGGCACAGCGCCACCTAGTGGTCTAGAGATACAAAAATATGACATTTTTTTATTATTACTTCAGAATGCTTTAGCCAAAAATCACAAACTTGGTCTCTTTAGATGCGTGGCATCATGCCGAGTCGTAGCATAGCCAATTTGCCCATATCAACTATTTTGGAAGTCGGCCATCTTGAATTTTGTCAAAAGTGGTATATTTTTTGAACGCATTGCGCATCATTACAAAACTTGGTATGCGTCTTCGCATCAAGCCCTGAAGGTACTCAAAAGTTTTGGGGCAGCGCCACCGGTCAAAAGTTATAACCAAATTGACAAATATGCTAATAACTTTTGATTTTCTTAACCTATTGTAAATCAAATGGACTTAATGTGTTCATTGGGGCAAGCCGAGAGCACAGATAACAAATATGTCCTATTCGCCAAACTTCCCGTTTGCTATGTTGTCTATCTTTAAAACCTACTTTTTTGAACTCCTCCCACACCGTTTGTCCAATTTTGACCAAAATTGAATCATAACATCTTCAGACCATGCTGACAAAAAGTTATATAAAGAAAGTTGATTAGTCCAACCGTTTTGAATACTGTGTAAATGAATTTGACTTTATGCACACAAAAATCAAAGTCAGGCTATATCTCTGCAATGCTTCAACATATTCTAAACAAACTTAGTACGTGTTATTTCAACCATGACTCGAGGCTGCCTGCCAAGTTTTAGGGCAGCGCCACCTAGTGGTCAGAGATACAAAAATGTGAAATTTTTTTAATTATTACTTTAGAATGCTTTAGTTAAAAATCACAAAACTGGTCTCTGTAGATTTGTGGCATCATGCCGAGCTGTAGCATAGCCAATTATCCCGTACCAACTATTCTGGGAGTCGGCCATTTTGAATTTTCTAAAAAACTTACTTTTCCAAACTCCTCCTAGGCCGTAGCTCCAATTTTCATAAAAATTTAACCAGATCATCTTTAGACTATCCTGACAAAAAGTTCTTAGAATTACGTTGATTGGTCAAACCGTTTTCGAATACCGCGCAAATCAAATCGACTTAATGCGCAAAAAAAAGGATATCAGGCTATATCTCTGCAATGCTTTAATATATTCTAACCAAACTTAGTACGTGTTATGTCAACCATGACTTGAGGCTGCCTGCAGAGTTTGAGCACTCTAGTTGTTTCACACATCAGTGAGGTTACTGCGCTGCCTCTGGGTCGACCGTGATAAACCATTCAATCAAAGTGCTAAAGACCATATTGATGATTTTTGAGCCATTTAGACTGAAGTCTTATTGAAATGTCTTTAACTGCTTACTGCCGTTGGTCTGATGCTGCCACCCAGGTCGGCATGAGATTGAATGCCGGCCTTGTGCTTGGCCCGTCATTGCTGCTTGCAGTTATATTTAGGGGCTACACCGGCGCGTAGCCCCTATTGTATTCGTTAGATTTCTTATTAGCCAAGCACCCAAGGTGCGTAGACCCTATTGTATTCAAGTAGATTTCTTATTATTATTATTATTATTATTATTATTATCCTGCAATGTAAGTCTATGGCAGCCCATAGAACCGTATGCTAAAAAGTTGTGAAATTTGGTACACTCATAGTGGACAGTGTGGGCTGTCATCCTAACCAATCTGAAGTGTCTACCTTAATCCCTCTAGCGCCACCAACTGTCCAAAGTTGGACTTATGTTTATTCTAATAACTTTTGAACCGTAAGGCCTAGAATTAAAATTCTTTTTTCCTCTGATTCCTTAGCTCAAGCCGATTCGATTGCACCCTCTGACGTCATTTTCCGCCATGATAGTTTTTCCGCCATTTTGAATTTTCTAAAAACGTACTTTTGCGAACTCCTCCTAGGCCGTAGTCTCCGATTTTCACGAAAATTGAACCAGATCATCTTCAGACTATGCTGACTAAAAGTTATGAGAATAAAGTTGATTCTTCAAACCGTTGTCAAATACCGCAAATAAATTCGACTTAGTGCGCACAAAATTAAATGTTGGGGTATATCTCTGCAATGCTTTAACATATTCTAACCAAACTTAGTACGTGTTATGGCAATCATGATTTGAGGATGCCTGCAGAGTTTTGGCGCAGCGCCTCCTACTGGTCAGGAGATATAAAAAGTGAATTATTTGCTTATATCTTCTGAACGCTTTTGCCAAAAATCATAAAACTGGTCTCTTTAGATTCAGTGCGTCATGCCGAGTCCTGCAATACCAAATTCCCATATCGCCATTTTGAGAGTCGCGGCCATTATGAATATTGTCAAAAAGTGCTATATTATTGCCGCATCATTATGAAAGTCTTGGTATGGCCATAGAACCGTATGCAAAAGTTATTGGAAATTTGGTACACAATAACTTTTGATTCCGTTAAGGCCTATTGTAAAACAAATGCTCTTATTGTGTTCACTGGATCAAGCCGAGAGCACAGATAACAAATATGTCCTATTCGCCAGATTTCCTGTTTGCCATGTTGTCTTTCTTTAAAACCTACTTTTTCGAACTCCTCCCACACCGTTTGTCTAATTTTTACCAAAATTGAATCATAACATCTTCAGACCATGCTGACAAAGAGGTATGAGAAAGAAAGTTGATTAGTCAAACCGTTTTTCGAATACCGCAAATGAATTTGACTTAATGCGCTCAAAAATTAAAGTCAGGCTATATCTCTGCAATGCTTTAATATTTTCTAACCAAACTTAGTAATTGTTATGGCAACCATGACTTGAGTCTGCCTGCTGAGTTTGAGGACCTTAGTTGTTTGACACATCAGTTTGGTTACAGCGCTGCCTCTAGGTCGACCGTGATAAACCATTCAATCAAAGTGCTAAAGACCATATTGATGATTTTTCAGCCATTTAGACTGAAGTCTTATTGAAATGTCTTTAACTGCTTACTGCCATTGGTCTGATGCTGCCAGCCATCAACACATTGAGTCTGCCTGCAGAGTTTGAGCACTCTAGTTGTTTCACACATCAGTTTTGTTACTGCGCTGCCTCTAGGTCGACCGTGATAAACCATTCAATCAAAGTGCTAAAGACCATATTGATGATTTTTCAGCCATTTAGACTGAAGTCTTATTGAAATTTCTTCATATGCTTACTGCCGTTGGTCTGATGCTGCCGGCTATGTCGGCATGAGATTGAATGCCGGCCTAGTGCTTGGCCCCGTCATGGCTGCTTGCAGCTATATTTATTATTATTCTTCTTCTTCCGCCATGGAAGTCTATGGCAGGCCATAGAAGCGTTTGGAAAATGATGAAAGTTGGCACACTCATTAAGGACAGTCCAATCATTGATCCTAGCAAATTTGAAGTGTCTAACTTAATATCTCTAGCGCCACCAACTGTTCAAAGTTGGACTTATGTTTATGCTAATAACTTTTGAACCGTAAGGCCTAGAATTAAAATTCTTTTTTCCTCTGATTCCTTAGGTCATGACGATTCGATTGCACCCTATGACGTCATTTTCCGCCATGATAGTTTTTCCGCCATTTTGGATTTTCTAAAAACGTACTTTTGCAAACTCCTCCTAGGCCGTGGCGCCAATTTTCATGAAAATTGAACCACATCATCTCCAGACTATGCTGACAAAAAGTTATATAAAGAAAGTTGATTTGTTAAACCGTTGTCGAATACGCGCAAATGAAATTGACTTAGTGCGCACAAAAATAAAAGTCAGGCTATATCTCTGCAATGCTTTAACATATTTTCTAACCAAACTTAGTAGGTGTTATGGCAACCATGACTTGAGGATGTGTGCAGAGTTTTGGCACAGCGCCACCTAGTGGTCTAGAGATATAAAAATATGACATTATTTTTATTATTACTTCAGAATGCTTTGCCAAAAATCACAAACTTGGTCTCTTTAGATGCGTGGCATCATGCCGAGTCGTAGCATAGCCAATTTGCCCATATCAACTATTTTGAAGTCGGCCATCTTGAATTTTGTCAAAAGTGGTATATTTTTGAACGCATTGCCGCATCATTACAAAACTTGGTATGTGTCTTCGACATCAAGCCCTGAAGGTACTCAAAAAGTTTTGGGGCAGCGCCACCTTGTGGTCAAAAGTTATAACCAAATTGACAAATATGCTAATAACTTTTGATTTTCTTAACCTATTGTAAATCAAATGGTCTTAATGTCTTCACTGGATCAAGCCGAGAGCACAGATAACAAATATGTCCTATTCGGCCAAACTTCCCGTTTGCTATGTTGTCTATCTTTAAAAACCTACTTTTTCGAACTCCTCCCACACCGTTTGTCCAATTTTGACCAAAATTGAATCATAACATCTTCAGACCATGCTGACAAAAAGTTATATAAAGAAAGTTGATTAGTCAAACCGTTTTCGAATACCGTGCAAATGAATTTGACCTAATGCGCCTAAAATCAAAGTCAGGCTATATCTCTGCAATGCTTTAACATATTCTAACCAAACTTAGTACCTGTTATGTCAACCAGGACTCGAGGCTGCCTGCAGAGTTTTGGGTCAGCGCCCCCTAGTGGTCCAGACATACAAAAATGTGACATTTTTTAAATATACCTTCAGAATGCTTTAGCCAAAATACACCAAACTGGTCTCTTTAGATTTGTGGCATCATGCCGAGCCGTACCATAGCCATTTTTCCCATACCAACGATTCTGGGAGTCGGCCATTTTGAGTTTTCTATAAAAGTACTTTTGCGAACTCCTCCTAGGCCGTTTGTCCAATTTTCATGAAAATTGAACCAGATCATCTTTAGACTATCCTGACAAAAAGTTCTTAGAATTACGATGATTGGTCAAACCGTTTTTGAATACCGCGCAAATCAAATCGACTTAATGCGCAAAAAAAGGATATCAGGCTATATCTCTGCAATGCTTTAATATATTCTAACCAAACTTAGTACGTGTTATGTCAACCATGACTCGAGGCTGCCTGCAGAGTTTGAGCACTCTAGTTGTTTCACACATCAGTGTGGTTACTGCACTGCCTCTAGGTCGAACGTGATAAACCATTCAATCAAAGTGCTAAAGACCATATTGATGATTTTTCAGCCATTTAGACTGAAGTCTTATTGAAATGTCTTTAACTGCTTACTGCCGTTGGTCTGATGCTGCCACCCAGGTCGGCATGAGATTGAATGCCGGCCTTGTGCTTGGCCCCGTTATTGCTGCTTGCAGCTATATTTAGGGGTTCAAGCACGAAGTGCTGAAACCCTATTGTAATTGTCCTGATTTTTATTATTATTATTATTATTATTATTATTCTCCGGTAAAACGCATCGTGCAGGTCAAACCGTAAATGCTGGAGCGTTGAAACTTTGTCAGATGGTAGTACTCACCTGCCGCTGAATGTGAAAAGGTATGACACTAATTGGCCAATAGGTGGCGCTATAGCAAGCAAAAGCGCGAAAGGGCTCATAACTCGTAAACCGGTTATTCGACATTTATGTGTCATATATCATTGGAAAGCTGAGTCCTTGGTAAAAAAAACGTATATCTCCGAATTCATTTCCGCCTATAAAAATTTTCCGCCATTTTGAATTTTGTTGAAAATCTACTTTTGCGAACTAGTCCTAGGTTTTTCGACCAATCGGAACCAAACCAGTCTCAACATGTTCTATGGTGTCTGATTATCGATAATTATCGAAAAAGTTGAAATTTCGATTCTGGTTTGCTAAGGGGCTTCAAAATAAAAGTTCAAAAAACGCATGTTTTACGAAAAAGGCTATAACTCAAGAAGTAAATGAGCAAATTTTACCAAACTTGGTACACGTGTATATGGGCTCATTTTGTAGATAGGATAACAAAATCGCAACAATTGGCCACATGGTGGCGCTATAACATGAAAAACATAAATTGGGCTATAACCGCGCGACCGCTAATCCGATTAACTTGAAAATCGGTATGCAGTGTCTTGGCCCAAGGTGCTAGGTATGTCTAAAAGGACATTGGCCTATCTCAGAAAACATGGCCGCCATTGACCAATGAAGTTTGAGCACTTATTAGACAAGGTTATCGGAGGTCGATCGAAACGAAACTCGATGGGGCTATTCGACTCGAGGTTCTAAAGGTCTGTAAGAATTTTGAAAGAAATCGGCCACTAGTCGGCGCTAACGAGTTTTATGGCTCTGTAATCACGTGGTGTTTGACATATCTACGCAAACTGCATATCTTTGGATAGATCTCTTCATGCTGAACAACTTTGCCAATATAACCACTGTTGTCAATCAAAGCGTTCATTAAATATTCGCAATTATGTTAAAAACCTACTTTTGCGAACTAGTCCTAGGTTTTTCGACTGATTGGAACCAAACTAGTTTCAAAATGTTCTCTGTTGTCTCATTATCGATAATTATCGAAAAAGTTGAAATTTCGAAAATTTTTAGAGTAAAGGGCTTCAAACTAAAAGTTGATAAAACGCATTATTTATTTAAAAGGTTATAACTCAAGAAGGAAATGAGCTAATTTTACCAAACTTGGTAAATGTGTGTATATTGTCAATTTGTAGTTAGGATAAAAAAATCGCGATGATTGGCCACTCGGTGGCGCTATAACATGAATAAACATGAATAAACACAAAAGGCTATAACCGCGCGACCGCTAGTCCGACTGACTTGAAAATCGGTATGCAGTGTCTTGGCCCAAGGTTCTAGGTATGTCTAAAAGGACATTGGCGTATCTCAAAAGACATGGCCGCAATCGACTAATGAACGCTAATGTGCTCAAAAGCCTATTAAGGCTCAAAACTTCACAAAAGTAGGTGGGCACATGCAAAACGTGTCTCTAAAGATGGGTGCAAACTTTTATGGAGATTGGACTAAAGGTGGCCCTATAAAATGAACAAACATGAAAAGGGCTATAACCACTGGTTGTACATCTCTCTAGATATGTGTGTTTGTAGTGAATATCTATTAAAGAAATGCTCAGCCTTTATTCAGATAAGCACATTTAACATATGACATTACATTTGGCAGTAGTTTTTAGCTTTAAAATTCACATTTAATATCACATTTTGTCAATGTTTATCAATGCCATAGACTTGTGCTGGCTGTAATACTACTGTTGTCCTGTAGATGGGGTCTTTTCCTTGGCTTTTATCACTTGATTTTGACATTTTGTGTATTATTATTTTAATTTATTTTAATCTTCTTCTTTCTGTACAGCACTTTGGTCTACTTCGGTAGTGTTAAAGTGCTTTATAAATAAAGTTTGTTGTTGTTGTTGTTGTTTGATGCAGGATTAGAAATGTACTCTCTTGTGTTTCCACAGGTTAAAATTAAATGTATAGGCTAGAATCATGGTAAATCAAACTGGAACATGGTAAATCACGGTAAATCATGCCAGGAGATGCTAAATCAATGTAAACTATGGTAAATCATGGTAAAATATGTCAAATTATGGTAACATTTGGTAAATAACAAACATTTGTAATATCATGGTAAATCAGGCTAGAACATAATTAATCAAGGTAAACTATAGTGAAATATTGTAAATCACACTAGAGTGCAGTAGAACAGACTCTATGTAGCCCTGTACAAAATTTCTATAAGTTTCAGAGTATAAAAGATTATTAACAGTGAACACACACACACAAAAAAAATATATATAAAGAAAAGTTCATAGAGTTCATGATAGTTAAAATTGGGTAAAAGGTGTGTTGGTTAAAAGTATAAATATAGTATATAGAGTTTAATAAATAAGGCTATTTACAGTTAAGTTAAAAGTCATATAAAAGTTTTACGTTTCATCTAAAAAAAATAAAATAGAGAAGGAGCTGTGTTTATTTGTGTAACCTAACCTGTCAAATGTCAGTCATTTAATTCCTGTTTTGCTGTTGGTTGTGTTAGTACTGAAGCCAATCAGCGTAACATCACTGTGTAAGGGGCGGGACTAGTGGGACAGGTTTGTGTGAGGAGTAGTGACATGCATGAGAGAAGGACAGACACATGTTATGATGAGAGAGCTAATGAAGGAGGTATCTTAGTGTGGGAAGCATTAATGTTTTGTTTATGAAGGTCGACTACTCGTGGTCCTTACAACAAAGAAAAACGTTGGTGTGACTTACAAGAGGTGAATATGATTGTATATGCCTGTAATTTTGTATTATATCGAACTGGTATAGTTAGGACACTGAATGTATAACGTGGTTAGCGAAATGCTAGCTAGCGGTAGCATTCTATGCCATGTGCTCATATGTTGTAGTTTTAGCATTGTGATATCTCTAAAACTACAACATATGAGCACATGGCATAGAATGCTCATATGCTCATATGTTGTAGTTTTAGCATTGTGATATCTCTAAAACTACAACATATGAGCATATGAGCATTCTATGCCATGTGCTCATATGTTGTAGTTTTAGAGATATCACAATGCTAAAACTACAACATATGAGCACATGGCATAGAATGCTCATATGTTGTAGTTTTAGCATTGTGATATCTCTAAAACTAAAACAAAGCTAACGCTAATTCAATAAGAAATAGTGTTTGATGTGGCTAAATTCAGATAATATGCTCTAAGGAGACGGACGTTGGAGAGAGAGAAAAGGAGAGGTATGCCCTGCTGTTTTCTGCCCAGCTGTTCTGTGCACCCTGCCTTGACCTTCTGTGACGTGTTTCTAACTTTGCCATAACTTTTGCCATTACCAACACCATTACCATTGCCTTCGCTGTACTGACTACACCTGGATTCGTGAGTACTAACAATTCATATGCATGTGCTTTTGTTTATGCTCAGTTTCTGAGTGAAGCCTCACCGCGTACACAAAGTGTCATTGAACATGCTTGCAACGGGTTGAACATTTTTTCAGAGGGAATGAATAATTGTTTAAGTTCAATATAACCACAGAAAGGTTTTTCTTTTGGGAAAGTGAAGTTTGTTTTTGCTTTTTTCTTCCAGCTCGTTTCATGTATATGTGATTTGTTTTATTTAATTCTGAGATACAATTATCTTTTATTTAGTGTTGTAAATAAATATTTGGGAATAGTTTTGCAAACCAAAAAAAAATAGTTTTGGTGGTCTTTTAAAGAATAGCAAAGAGTATTTTGAATATATAACATTTATTAAGTAACATAACAAAAACAAGTTGTATTTCTCTACAACGAGCCCAGGCCCAGTCTCATTGTATTACCACTCCAGCTTTATTTTCTAACTACATGGCACCTGGGTTACATGTAGATGTTCAGTAGAACAGACTGTAGATGATTATTAGAACAGAATGTAGATGTGCAGTAGAACAGACTGTAAAGATGCAGTAGAACAGACTGTCGACAGATATTAAAACAGACTTGCCTGTATTGGCTGTAAATGGTATTTTCCGTTCATTATTTCAGTGATAGAAATCTTGCTAAGTTAAAAAATAATGTCTTTCAATGCGTCTGTGGTTTAAAGGCCTTAAAATTTTGCATTTGAGGCTTGATTGCTTGAACTCGATAAATGCTGCTTGCAGCTTTAATTATTATTATTCTCCGTAAAACGCATCGTGCAGGTCAAACCGTAAATGCTGGAGCGTTGAAAATTTGTCAGATGGTAGTACTCACCTGCCGCTGAATGTGAAAAGGTATGACACTTATTGGCCAATAGGTGGCGCTATAGCAAGCAAAAGCGCGAATGGGCTCATAACTCGTAAACCGGTTATTCGACATTTATGTGTCATATATCATTGGAAAGCTGAGTCCTTGGCAAAAAAAACGTATATCTCCGATTTCATTTCCGCCTATAAAAATTTTCCGCCATTTTGAATTTTGTTGAAAATCTACTTTTGCGAACTAGTCCTAGGTTTTTCGACCAATCGGAACCAAACCAGTGTCAAAATGTTCTGTGGTGTCTCATTATCGATAATTATCGAAAAAAAGTCGAAATTTGGATTTTGGTTCGCTAAGGGGCTTCAAAATAAAAGTTCAAAAACGCATGTTTTACAAAAAGGCTATAACTCAAGAAGGAAATGAGCAAATTTTACCAAACTTGGTACACGTGTCTAAGGCGTGACTTTGTGGATAGGGTAACAAAATCGCGACGATTGGCCACATGGTGGCGCTATAACATGAAAAACATATAAAGGGCTATAACCGCGCGACCGCTAGTCCGATTGACTTGAAAATCGGTATGCAGTGTCTTGGCCCAAGGTGCTAGGTATGTCTAAAAGGACATTGGCCTATCTCAAAAACATGGCCGCCATCGACCAATGAAGTTTGAGCACTTATTAGACGAGGTTATCGGAGGCCGATCGAAACGAAACTCGATAAGGCTGTTCGACTCGAGGTTCTAAAGGTCTGTAAGAATTTTGAAAGAAATCGGCCACTAGTCGGCGCTAACGAGTTTTATGGCTCTGTAATCACGTGGTGTTTGACATATCTACGCAAACTGCATATCTTTGGATAGATCTCTTCATGCTGAACAACTTTGCCAATATAACCACTGTTGTCAATCAAAGCGTTCATTAAATATTCGCAATTATGTTAAAAACCTACTTTTGCGAACTAGTCCTAGGTTTTTCGACTGATCGGAACCAAACCAGTTTCAAAATGTTCTCTGTTGTCTCATTATCGATAATTATCGAAAAAAAGTTGAAATTTCGAAAATTTTTAGAGTAAAGGGCTTCAAAATAAAAGTTCAGAAAATGCATTATTTACTTAAAGGTTATAACTCAAGAAGGAAATGAGATAAATTTACAAAACTTGCTACACGTATGTAAGGGGACACTTTGTGGTCAGGATAAAAATTTCGCGATGATTGGCCACTCGGTGGCGCTATAACATGAATAAACATGAATAAACACAAAAAGGGCTATAACCGCACGACCGATAGTCCGATTGACTTGAAAATAGGTATGCAGTGTCTTGGCCCCAGGTTCTAGGTATGTCTAAAAGGACATTGGCGTATCTCAAAATACATGGCCGCAATCGACTAATGAACGCTAATGTGCTCAAAAGCCTATTAAGGCTCAAAACTTCACTAAAGTAGGTGGGCACATGCAGTGTGTCTCTAAAGATGCATGCAAACTTTTATGGAGATTGGATTAAAGGTGGCACTAAAAAATGAACAAACATGAAAAGGGCTATAACCACTGGTTGTACATCTCTCTAGATATGTGTGTTTGTAGTGAATATCTATTCAAGAAATGCTCAGACTTTATTCAGATAAGCACATTTAACATATGACATTACATTTGGCAGTAGTTTTTAGCTTTAAAATTCACATTTAATATCACATTTTGTCAATGTTTATCAATGCCATAGACTTGTGCTGGCTGTAATACTACTGTTGTCCTGTAGATGGGGTCTTTTCCTTGGCTTTTATCACTTGATTTTGACATTTTGTGTATTATTATTTTAATTTATTTTAATCTTCTTCTTTCTGTACAGAACTTTGGTCTACTTCAGTAGTGTTAAAGTGCTTTATAAATAAAGATTGTTGTTGTTGTTGTTGTTTTTGATGCAGGATTAGAAATGTACTCTTGTGTTTCCACAGGTTAAAATTAAATGTATAGGCTAGAATCATGGTAAATCAAACTGGAACATGGTAAATCACGGTAAAGCATGCCAGGAGATGCTAAATCAATGTAAACTATGGTAAATCATGGTAAAATATGTCAAATTATGGTAACATTTGGTAAATAACAAACATTTGTAATATCATGGTAAATCAGGCTAGAACATAATTAATCAAGGTAAACTATAGTGAAATATTGTAAATCACACTAGAGTGCAGTAGAACAGACTCTATGTAGCCCTGTACAAAATTTCTATAAGTTTCAGAGTATAAAAGATCATTAACAGTGAACACACACACACAAACAAATATATATAAATAAAAGTTCATAGAGTTCATGATAGTTAAAATTGGGTAAAAGGTGTGTTGGTTAAAAGTATAAATATAGTATATAGAGTTTAATAAATAAGGCTATTTACAGTTAAGTTAAAAATAAAATAGAGAAGAAGATGTGTTTATTTGTGTAACCTAACCTGTCAAATGTCAGTCATTTAATTCCTGTTTTGCTGTTGGTTGTGTTAGTACTGGAGCCAATCAGAGTAACATCACTGTGTAAGGGGCGGGACTAGTGGGACAGGTTTGTGTGAGGAGTAGTGAGCACATGAGAGAAGGACAGACACACGTTATGATGAGAGAGCTAATGAAGGAGGTATCTTAGTGTGGGAAGCATTAATGTTTTGTTTATGAAGGTCGACTACTCGTGGTCCTTACAACAAAGAAAAACGTTGGTGTGACTTACAAGAGGTGAATATGATTGTATATGCCTGTAATTTTGTATTATATCGAACTGGTATAGTTAGGACACTGAATGTATAACGTGGTTAGCGAAATGCTAGCTAGCGGTAGCATTCTATGCCATGTGCTCATATGTTGTAGTTTTAGCAATGAAGGAGGTATCGTAGTGTGGGAAGCATTAATGTTTTGTTTATGAAGGTCGACTACTCGTGGTCCTTACAACAAAGAAAAACGTTGGTGTGACTTACAAGAGGTGAATATGATTGTATATGCCTGTAATTTTGTATTATATCAAACTGGTATATTTAGGACACTGAATGTATAACGTGGTTAGTGAAATGCTAGCTAGCGGTAGCATTCTATGCCATGTGCTCATATGTTGTAGTTTTAGCATTGTGATATCTCTAAAACTAAAACAAAGCTAACGCTAATTCAATAAGAAATAGTGTTTGATGTGGCTAAATTCAGATAATATGCTCTAAGGAAACGGACGTTGGAGAGAGAGAAAAGGAGAGGTATGCCCTGCTGTTTTCTGCCCAGCTGTTCTGTGCACCCTGCATTGACCTTCTGTGACGTGTTTCTAACTTTGCCATAACTTTTGCCATTACCAACACCATTACCATTGCCTTCGCTGTACTGACTACACCTGGATTCGTGAGTACTAACAATTCATATGCACGTGCTTTTTGTTTATGCTCAGTTTCTGAGTGAAGCCTCACCGTACACAAAGTGTCATTGAACATGCTTGCAACGGGTTGAACATTTTTTCAGAGGAATAAATAATTGTTTAAGTTCAATATAACCACAGAAAGGTTTTTCTTTTGGGAAAGTGAAGTTTGTTTTTGTTTTTTTTCTTCCAGCTCGTTTCATGTATATGTGATTTGTTTTATTTAATTCTGAGATACAATTATCTTTTATTTAGTGTTGTAAATAAATATTTGGGAATAGTTTTGCAAACCAAAAAAAAAAATTGTTTTGGTGGTCTTTTAAAGAATAGCAAAGAGTATTTTGAATATATAACATTTATTAAGTAACATAACAAAAACAAGTTGTATTTCTCTACAACGAGCCCAGGCCCAGTCTCACTGTATTACCACTCCAGCTTTATTTTCTAACTACATGGCACCTGGGTTACATGTAGATGTTCAGTAGAACAGACTGTAGATGTGCAGTAGTACAGACTGTAAAGATGCAGTAGTACAGACTGTAAAGATGCAGTAGTACAGACTGTAAAGATTCAGTAGTACAGACTGTAGATGTGCAGTAGTACAGACTGTCAACAGATATTAAAACAGACTTGCCTGTATTGGCTGTAAATGGTATTTTCAGTTCATTATTTCAGTGATAGAAATCTTGCCAAGTTAATAAATAATGTCTTTAATCGTCTGTGGTTTAAAGGCCTTCAAGTTTAGCATTTGAGGCTTGATTGCTTGAACCCGATAAATGCTGCTTGCAGCTTTAATTATGATTGTTATTGCTTTATTCTTTAAAGTAAATTTGAGTATTAGTTTAACCCATATTTCCACTCAGTATGTCACGGATGGTAGAATGAGAGAAACTTAATAAAATATACAGTGAGTTTTATGAAAGACATACTTTGATTAATGCAGAATTTAATATCATACTTTTATTAGCATCATGTCAACATCTGTCCAGTCAACTTTTTATTCTTAACACCACTAACAACTTTCAATATTTCATTTTTATCAACCTCTGTTAGAAACGTTCTTAAGACATTGCTCTCACTCTATCCTTATTTTCTGAATCTAAATTTTGATTTGTTAGATTATAGCCAACATTTACAAAGTAATCATTAAACCCTTTAACAATGTCTTTTGTGTTATTGACTACACCTCTGTCATTCCTAAAATGTAGGTCTTGTATTTTAACCTTTCATTTTTAATTGTTTGCTTTAGCACTCTCCATGTTTCTTGTGTTTTTGTCTTTGGTGTTCTATTCATATATGACAATATTCCATCTCACTGTTTCTTATAATACTCACTCATTTATTTTTATAATTTTTTAAATTGTTGTCTGCTTCCTTAGTTCTGCATTTTAAATATCTTCTAAGTAATAGATTTTCCTTTTGCAGGCATTTTTAATGCCCTTAGTAATTTAAGTTTTTTCACCAGTCTGTTCTTTTCTATGGCCTTTAGCTTTGGACAGTTAGCATCATAAATTCTGATGAATCTCTGCAGGAATAACTCAAATGCTTTATTTTTAATGGTTGTTGCAAAAACTTCATTCCAGCTTTGCTTAATGAGATCCTTTTAATTGTTTCAATATTTGTTCTTATTTTATACACCATTTAATGTCCTGAGGATAAAGGTGCATCTATACTACAACTACTCTTTAAAGATACTTTACTGAGACAAACTGAAGAAACTAAATTTTCATTACAGACTCTAAACTCATTTATTATCTTGAATCTGAACTCCTCACCTGAGGTAGAAGGAACAAGATCTATATCAATTACAAATAAAATCCTCACAGATACACTGATAACTTACATTCTTAATATCCACAAATTAATTCAAATTTGAGTTATACTATTGTGATATTTAAGGATATTGTTCTTAAGTCAGAAAAATGCAAAAGTCTGTTTATTAAATTGAACAGTTTATTTGAAAAAGCATTTGCAGAGTGACACTACATTGATCTATTTATAAAATGAACTCAAAGCAGAAAAAGGCAAAGACAGTGGATATAAAGCAGTTAAATGCTGTGTCTCTTCATGTGGGACGTCCAGCTGGACTCTACTCTGAGCAGGACTGTGGCTCCAGGATTTGAGTGACTGGGCTCTGTCCACTTCGACTGGCCTCACAGGTCACTGAGGCCCGGGCCCAGCGGTCTGCGGACAGGCTCAGGACACTGGTCCAGCTGTAGCGCCCGTCGCTCCCCATGACCCCGGGCTGTGTGACCCCTCTGTGGAGCTGCTGCCCCCACTCTCCAGCCCAGTGTCCAGTCGGAGGAAGCCCCGCTGGCCGCACACACCAACGAAGCACTGCCCCTCTGCAGCTCCTCTCTGGACGGGGCAGGACGGTCAGGGTGGGCCGCTGCACTCCCACTGCATCAGAGAGGGACACAGAGACAACTCCTTTTATTATATCAACATGAGCCAAAGTGAAAAAGCATCACACAGTCTGTACAATATAAGGCCCATGAAAAGTGTCAACAGTTGAAACACTGTCATCTGTGTCTTTCACTTCCTGTTCACTAAGTCCAACAAATCAAGCATGAACACAAGCTTCAGCTGCTTTTACTGATCACTTTCAAATGAGAGCAACTAGAGAGTTTAAATGGAAAACACAAAACTAAAATATAAATACAATTTGTTTTAAAGAAATCTCAATTTAAAGATGATAGCTGTTTTCTTTTTTCATCATGTTTTAAAACTAAATAATTAAAATCAATTTATGAACTGAATTTAATCAAAAACAAAAATAGATATATTTCTTAAAACTGTTTCTATATTACATTAATTTAAAATTATTATTTAGAAATGTGTCTTTTCAGATTATGACATTAGTCATAAAATATTAAATAAAACTATAAACTTTACTCAAATCCTATTAAAGTGTAAAAGTTTAATTCTCTCAGTAATGTATAAATTAAAATATGTTGTACTCACAGTCAACGATGAGTTTAGTTCCTCCACGACGTGTACCACAGTGACACAGAGTCATGAAGCGGTCGTACAAAAACCTCCTGCTCTGTTCATCAGCCACACACTGCTCTCATCTCACTCTGAAATCACAAGATTTACTCTGTTTTTATCACTTACCTTTTCTTTTGAATCATTTAAACTAGATCCTTTAATAAATGCAATGTTATAATCTGTTTTTCCTAAAACATTTACAGTAATGACAGTTTACAATGTTATTTAGAAGTACATCAAAAACAGTTCAAATGGAAAGCATGACAATGTATAAAAGAAATCTCCCCAGTTTCAGCTGCAGTTTATATTAAATAATTAAACTCCATTAAATGCAGTGGATAAAGAATAAAAGCAGGTGTTTGTTTCTGGTTGTGTTCAGTGTTAAGAGCAGAGACATCATTTCCATAGAGAGGAGGGTTCACATGGTCAGGTGATACCTCAGTGAGTTTTATAATGAAGAGAGCTGAAAACTGCAGGACTCACATGTGACAGTGAACGCACCATGACTCTCAGCTGCACCATCTTCATCTGGACTCTGATCTGCTGCTGCTGCTTCACAGGTTCAACACTCAGCTCCTTCAAACAACACACACTCTTTTCTCTCATGTCTTTCTTGTGATCAATGATAAATGTAGGATTGTTTTTACAGGATGCAGTGGTCAGGTGACGGTCACTCAGCCTCCAGTCGTGACATCTACTCCAGGATCCACTGTCACTCTCACATGTA